>VVHJ01046250.1:0-21354 GCA_015107715.1 Tylochromis polylepis
CTGTGGACGTCGGGCCCTCATGCCACCCTCATGGAGTCTGTTTCTGACCATTTGAGCAGACACATGCACAGTTGTGGTCTGCTGGAGGTCATTTTGCAGGGCTCTGGCAGCGCTCCTCCTCCTCCTTGCACAAAGGGTGGAGGTAGCGGTCCTGCTGCTGGGTTGTTGCCCTCCTATGGCCTCCTCCACATCTCCTGATGTACTGGCCTGTCTCCTGGTAGCGCCTCCATGCTCTGGACACAACGCTGACAGACACAGCAAACCTTCTTGCCACAGCTCGCATTGATGTGCCATCCTGGATGAGCTGCACTACCTGAGCCACTTGTGTGGGTTGTAGACTCCGTCTCATGCTACCACTAGAGTGAAATCACCGCCAGCATTCAAAAGTGACCAGAACATCAGCAAGAAAGCATAGGTACTGAGAAGTGGTCTGTGGTCACCACCTGCAGAACCACTCCTTTATTGGGGATGTCTTGCTAATTGCCTATAATTTCCACTTGTTGTCTATTCCATTTGCACAACAGCATGTGAAACAATCAGTGTTGCTTCCTAAGTGGACAGTTTGATTTCACAGAAGTGTGATTGACTTGGAGTTACATTGTGTTGTTCAAGTGTTCCCTTTATTTTTTTGAGCAGTGTATATATTTTCTTAGTCTCCCCTTGTCCTTTGTTGAGGTGTAGTTGAGTAATTCCTAAATAGTTAGTGTTTTCTTGTTCTGGATTCCGTGTGATTGTTGTATATACCTTCCTAGTGACTGGATTTTTCAATTCCCTGCTTTTACTCGTCACTTATCTCTGGACTTTGTAATTCCTAGACCTATCAGGATAAAAAGCTTGTTAAAGTTTAACTCCTGTTCTACATTTGGGCCCACAAGTTAATTCACATGGCTTTTTTATGACAGAAAATGGCAGCCAATATCAAAAAGAGCTTTGAAATGCCCATCAGAAAGCATAGAGAACTATTCTGAAGCCTACCCAAAGAAATGACAAGAAAACTGTTTTTCCCTTACGTACTTTATTCCTATGTATGTTTGTACATGTTTTCCTGGCAAAATATTAAGAAATGAGGGATCATTCATGACCTTTGGACAGTAGTGTAGGTCTCTAAAACAGTACCAGTAATACCTTAGCAAATGTGTCACGGATTACTGCTAAAGGGGATAAATGACAAACATATGATGAAGGAGGATTAGAATACACTGTCTGCACCGTTTCATTGGGCTTGGAATAGTCGCATATAAAATATTTCTCCGTGTGCTGCAGAAATATTTTATATGCTATAAATATTTTATATTTACTGAATGGAAAGATGCTGCAGTTCCAGTTTGTCAAAACTTCGTTAACCTTTACTTTAACCTCTTAAAATCATGCCTTAAAAACCAAACCAAACCTTGGTAGCATTTTCAGTCTTTGGACTATTATAGTGAAAGAATGATTCAATTAGTACATGTTCCTTGAGATGACAAAAAATGTATTTGTACCTCAAAATAATTTACAAAGTGCGATGAAAAAAAAGTTTAGCAATGGCTTAAAAATACTTTCCTATTAAAAAAAATTAGTAATTTAAATTTGGCCAATCGCCTTTCAAAGTGACATGCTGTGAGTGTTCCAGTGCTTTTCTTAATTTTTTTTTGAGCTTCTCACTTGTTTGTTCACACTTCATATACAGGTTTATTCATCAGAAATTTCAGGCTATCTGTGGTCTGTCAAACATGATTCAGAAATGTGTGACCCCACTCAAAATACAGTGGCAGAATTTTCTCCTTCCATGTTTTGTGCTCTGTGTTTCAGGTTAAATTCCAGTATTTATCCATTTGAAAATAAAGCTTTCTTTAGCTATTGATGGTTTTAATGGAATTTTCCAGAGAGCAGGAATTGTATGTATTTTTGTATGCTTTCTTTCCAGCTACATTTCAGCAGTACAGTCAAAATCACAGAGGAAGAATATAATTAACAGGACTAATGCCAGCTTCCTCAAAATCTTTACAGATTAATAAGGTACTATCCAAAACAGAAGTTTGGATTGTAAACATTTGAACCTGGTATCTGTAGTCACAGATGTTCACACATGCATTTCCTGTCTAATAGTGTACCTCCCCTTTGGCGTTTGGTAGGTATTTAAGAGTGCCTGTAGTAAGGCTACAGTGGCAGCAGAGGGAGACTGTCAATAATCACCTTGACTGAAGTGAGACAGCACAGAGCAGGCTTTTCCTGTGATCATCAAACCATGTCAGAGTTTAAGAGCTTAAGATTATAATATGAAGTGTGTGTGCGTGTGTGTGTGCGCGTGTGGTAGAGCGAGAGAAAGAGAGCGAGAGAGAAGAGAAATGAGGAAGCGAGTGACAGAGGTAGAGTGCTGACTCTAGCTAAGGCAGCCTCTCCATTCTCGATCTTGGCTTGAGACAATGATTCTTACAGATCAAGGCTTGTCAGTTAGACGCATGCTGTCACCAAGCACATTCACAGATTAGTGTGTGCTTATGTGTGTGTGTGCATTTGTTTTTAAAGTAAGACAAAAAAACAGTGGCTGACCTGGGCCCAGTTTGACTATGGAAAAGAAAATTTCCAGATTAAGAGAGCAGTAACCACTTGGATCAATCTGGAGCAAAAAACAAACAAAAACAAAACTAACAAACAAAAACAAAAAACTAACAAAAAAAAGAACTAAAACAAAACAAAAAAGGTTTGGTGTGCATGGGGGTCATCCGCTCCTGCAGCAAATAATATCACACAGCCATTGACCAGCTGCATTTACACAGCAGTTGAGCTGCTTCCAAACATTCGTCTTTGAGACACAGATTGTATATGAAAGACACACATAGGCACCATGACGTCACATGTTGGTTTGCAAAGTCCTGTTTTTAGAAATGGACTGGTATTTATATCACGCTTTTACTGCTAAATGCCACATTTAACCATACTGTAAATTGATACAGTCCCTTATTGTGTACATATTATCCATCACTCAGCCATGCCCAATTTAAAGTCACCAGTCTTTGGATTGTGTGAGGAAGAGGCATAGCTGGAGGGAAAAGACACACTGTGATAACATACCACCTCCATGAACATTTTGAGTGCTGTCATCAAGTGAGGGGTGGATCTGAGAAACTAAAGAACGGTATGCACTCATGCAGTAACATGTTGGTAGGTCTTCCCTGAAGCTGCTGACTCTAATGGGCATCATAATATAGAAAATGATGTTCATGTTATATTCAATAAGACTTTAAACTAGTATTGAAGACCATAAAGTCCTTAGGAAAATGTTTACAGAGGTCATAGTCCAAGTCACTTTTCCTTAGACAGTTTGCCCAGACTTCTTTTTGTCTTGCTGGCAATCAGAATGAAGTTAGGTTTAAGACACTTAAGCATTAGCTTCACTTTTCACACCAAGAAACTACTTCAGTCCTTTATATACAGTGTTTTCTTTAGTTTTTTACTAAAAAATAGAATGTATTTTTTTAAAGCATTGAAAAAGACATTTTTAACATTTTTACACATGTACTAAGCTTTTCCAGATGTGAGAGACACAAATCCAGTCAGATATTTACTGTACTATCTTTCCAGTACACCTTACACAAAGTTTCCAGTACAGAGAATGTACATTAAACAGCTCTCCTGCTGTCTGCTGCATCTATGCTATGCAACTATGAAAAAGGACAACTTTGGACAAAATATGTATAAAGACTTTAGTGTCTCTAGAGGAAGACCTGTAAAGCCTGATCAATGCCCCTGTGTGATGCCATTTGAGTTAATGTTTGCTGAGACTAGGACTAGAAATCTGAAAATGGTAAAAAAACAAAAAACAAAAAAAACGTGCAGGTGTGAAGTAAGAAAGAAGCAAGTCCTCTGTATATGCTGCTCCTCAGAGACTCTATTAGATGCTACTAGCACAACACAACCATATCTGTACTGCTGGTGGTTAAGCACCATTGTGGGCATAGCAGGTGCCAGGTTTGGAGCAGGCGGACAGATGCCTGGAATAAAAGTACAATTGCCCATCTGTAACATATTTGGAAAATTGCTCCTTTAAATGTCTTTTTTCTTATAAATATAAAAGGTGTCACTTTACATGTTTTGGTTATATTATACATGTTTTCCAAAACACCTGGTGTGTTTTCTTTATCCTACAGTTTAAATCCTGCTGTGTTAACATTCACAGATGGAATGCCCTTCGATCAGTGAGAGCTTTGAGTCACCAGCCTTAGCTGAAATTGTTACAAGAGAAATGGCCCAAATCACAACGAAAACAGTAGGATTTGCCATCCCATCCTGATTGTTAATGAGGTTACTGCAGCTGTTTCATGTCTATGAATGTATACTTTTTTGCATGTAGTGTGATTGTTCAGATATTTATTTAAATCAAAGGAAAGAATAGGACACATAGTCAGACATGGAGAAAAAATCTACATCATAGTATTCGGTCATTAGTAGCTATATAAAGTATGCTCCATGTTTAAATTCACTCTTACATTAAACTAGCTGTACCAAGGACAAGAAATGTGCAGAGCTCTGCCTTAACAGTTATAGCGTGCATACAGTAAAGAGCTAAAGGATGGACTCAAAGCTTTAGCGTAACACTTACAACAGTGACCTGTACCCCTGCTGTGATTATACTCTTGTTCTAATAACGACTATCAAAGTCAGATTAAGATATTAGGTTGTTCTTTTTTTTTAAAGCATAAAATAATAGCATGAGCAGCGTTGTATTTCATACCATAAATCTTAGTAAATCAGATTCATTTAAATTCTCCCCTCCCTAAATCGTGCACACTGAAAGGCAAATGCAGACATACATAACAAGACCAGTCAGAAAAATAACCTTTTCATGCCTTTGTATCGCTAACTCATTACTGTGTTGTAAATACCGGAGAAGTTTTTTGACCCCAAAAAAGGGTTTGTGTACTTTCCCCCAAATCATACTATGGTTACTTTTTAATATATAGAGACATTTTCTTGTATTGCTCTGCATTACTGCAATTGCATTATTGCAGTACACTACTGCATCACTGTTTTATCACATATTCTGTTACTTAAAGTGTTTTGTTGCAAAAGTGGCTTACAGCCATCTTGCACCGAGCTCACCCAGTGATGTGATCTATCTACAGGATCGGGCCTGGTTAGCAGTTGAATGGAGACTGGCTGGGCTTTTTGCTGTGAAGCAACAGCACTGACCACTGCACCACCTAAAACTTAACAGAAGATTTGAAGTGTGATGGTTGTGAATGATTGCCTGCCTCTGAGTGATGGATAGGTGACCGCATTGGAATTTCTCCAACCCACTCCCCACTTCTGCAAAATCTACTTATCCAGATTGATGCTTCACCAATGAGACTCAAATTTACTTTGTATGTCTCTGAGTTCAGTATGGGATATGTAGACACCCCATTTCTATTAATAAAAATAGAGCTTTAGTATCATAGCACAATGATGTAGCATCAGTTAAACTCCAGTCATTAGCTGATGTCTTCAAACTCAAAATACATTTTTGCAACATAGTAACTTGTTCTCACATTTTCTAAATGGGATTCTATTTAAATATGTTTTTTAACTACTTTAGGTTTTATAATTCTAACCGCAACTAAGACGTGGAGTGAAGGTGCTGTGCTGCATTCAGTGGCACAAGGTGAACAAACTTGAGAAAAGAATTCTTGGCAAACTCTCACAGGGTCGCTGTACAGTAACTTTGTGTACTAGGTTGAGTCATCACTAGTGCATGGCCTGATATGTAGATGATAATGAATACTCAGCATCAGACCCTAGTTCAATGCATGCAGCAATTCACCATAATAAAATCATTTACTTCTGCAGGGATGCGTTCATGTCAAGGTGGACTTTTACTCTCTTGACATTTTGCTTTCCTCTTAGCATGCTAAGGCTTTAACTAATGTGCCTCTGAATTTGCGTGGGTGAGGGAAAGAGAGGGGCAGCATAAATCTGAGGTGACCCGTGATCAACCCTGTGCCTTGGGTTGGCTGTTACCTGTGCTGCAGGAGTCATCCATCCATTCACAGTGATAGAGTGCAAAGGACATTTGGTGCAATTTCCTAATTCTCATTTAAATGATGTATTAAAAATTTGATCAGTAGCTTTTTCTAAACATTTTTTTTAAACTGATGCTAATGAGTACAACACAGACGGATAGATGCACAAAATCTAAAGTAAAATGTTTTATTTAGCTCACGTGGAGTTCAAGCCAAAGGTTGCAGATTGTGGTTCTGTTTGTGGTAATTCCTCTGTAGGCGAATGACAGAAAAGGTACAGTTTTCTTATCTATAGCTGTATCTAACAAGCTAAGTATCTGCAGTGGGCTAATAAAATGAAAGGGAAATAATTTGTACAGAGAGTGGATGGAAACAAGCCTCCAATAAATCCTGCAAATTTATTTGGTTAAAAAAACCATCCTCAGTTCAGTTTCTAGATCAGCCCCTATTAGTATACAGCTCATCTATTTGCTGAAAAACATGATGTAAACAGAGCAAGGACTTCGACCACTGTACTGCAGTGATAGACAATCTTTTTTAAGCTATCATCTGAAGATTATTGCGAGTTCAGAGTTCAGTAGGAAAATTCAGTTTTGGCCCTGACACTCCAAGGTAACATACAGTACTTTTATTGTCTGCTTCCTGTATATCTCTTTAATTAAGTTAGTTTATATAGTGTGAAGAAAACAGTCAAATTGTGCTCAAAGTAGAAAACTTGAGAAACCTACTTAGTGTGAAGAGAGACATGAGTCAAACCAGTTGGGGGAATCTTTGTCACTTTTAGTCCGATTCAGAATCATACTCAATACAAGATATTGTCGATAAAAAAAAAGAAAAAAAAGACATAACTATAATTTAGTGTCAGGACGACAATTTCAAGAGTAATCTATAGGAGGCTCGGCCCTCTCTGGGACTTTCCCATTCTTCAATGCACACAGGAAGCAGAAGACATGGAGAGCTGAAGCAAGACCCCAGCAGAAAGCAAAGCAGGCATCAATGACAACAAATGTGATGTGTATTAAGTCAAATGCACAATGAAAGGAGAAGGCTGGGTGGAGATGGGCTGCAAAGTGGCTGCTGATGTGCAGCGAGTCTGTGTGGGGTAAAGCAGTTAAAATAGTGCCCCCGATATCAGATTTGCCAATTGGATGTGTAAAAGTGTATCAGTTGGGCTGTCAGGTGATGTGAGCTGGCACTGAGAGCAGGTGATCTGCTGAGAGTGGGTGAGCTTGACTGAGTGAACTAATGCTATGCTCAATTTTGTCTTTAACTTCAATTCACCTCTACTTTTAATTTTTCCACCTTCAATGCATTAAATTGTGGGGCAATAATGTGCATTAACCAACACTGACACTGCCTAACTGACTTATTGATTCTTATTTTCAATCACAGTTACGTTATCAAGTGATTATAAAATTAAAATGACCAAGATAAAACAATTGTTGTGTGACAATATGTCTTCCAACCATGTTTGGTTGTGGCAATTTTAGTTTAGCTCAAGTAAAAGTCTGTGTGGCAGTTGCTATTGTGAGAGTGCCCTTTTTCTTTATCACCTGAGTGTAAATAATTTTTTTGACTTATATTTAGAGGCCAATGAAATGTGAAGTTAAAAATAAAATAATAAAATTTAATAAAACCTGCTTTGCAACCCATCTTCACCCCAGATTCACATTTCATACTGTGACTTGATCAGGGCCATGTCTGTTGATACTGATTCCTGCTCTGTTATGTACTTGGGTCTTGCTGGTGCTCTTCCATGTTTCCAAATACACACATAGGTGCAAGAGGTGCTATAACAGATGGAAATACCCATTTACTTTTGATTTTGACTGAACTGTATGCCTACTATGTAGTAATGTTGGAATTTTTTGTTTTAGTTTTTTTGCTCAGATGCAGATGAAACATAGCTGACCTTTGAACCAAGTCTTGTCCTGATCAGCAGGGATGTATGTCCAATATTTTTATGTAAAGGTATTTTAAGCTTGGGTAGATAATTATTTGATTGTGTAGAAAAAGAAAAAGAATAGTCTAATTTTTATGGTAGTTTCATGGAGAGAGACAGAATATCAACCCCCCCCAAAAAAACAAAAAAACAAAAAAAAACACATTACATGAAAGTTATAAATTGATTTGCTTATCATTTATTGAAATAAGAATTTGATATTCAAACAACACATGACCTTGTTGGAAGAAAAAAAAAACTTTTTTGGAGGTACAACAGTAAGACATTTCTTGAAGTTGTTCACCAGGTTTGGACACATCTCAGGAGGAATTTTGCCACACTCCTCCTTACAGAAACTCTCTAAATCCTTTAATTTCTTGGCTGCTACTTGGCAGGTCGAAGCTACAGCTCCCTCCACAGATTTTCTATAGGATTGAGGTCTGGAGACTGGCTAGGCCAATACTTGATCTAACTGGGGTTCTTCTTTAGCCATTACTTTGTTGCATTGGTGGTGTGTTTTTAATCACTGTCATGCTGAAAGACCCATCTTCAGAGCTCTGGCTGAGGGAAGGAGCCAGGATTTCTGGCTCCTCCAAGATTTTATAGCATATGACAATGCAAATACATTATCCTGTATAGTTAGCAGAAAAATAGACCACCTCTGTGCTTGACTTAGCATGCCTACAAATACAGTTGGTTGAGTTGATGTCAAAAAGCTGAATTTTGGTTTAACCTGTACCTGTGCCTTCTTGAGCAGGGAGATCTTGCAGGCATAGTCTTACGAATGGAATGTTGAATATTGTAGTTCCAACTGCCTCCAGATCATTAACAAGGTCCTCCCATGTAGTTTAAGGATGATCAACCAGCTTTTTCATAATCATCCTCACCCCATGGGGCAAGATCTTGCATGGTGCTCTAGACATTTTATATTTAACTTTAATTCTTCTTCTGAATAATCGCACCAACAGCTGTTACCTTCTGACCAAGCTTGTTGCTGAGACTTTGCAGGTCTACAGTCTTGTTCCTGACATCCTTTGACAGCTCTTTGGTCTTGCTCATGGTGCTGGAAAAGCGCTAACGTAAGAAACTGATTCTGTGGACAGGCGTGCTTGATACACATAATGAGTTGAGATTAAGAGTATTTGTAATTGATTGAATAATTGATTTTAAATTGTGTGCCACATGGACACACAGCCAGTCTGTGGGACCCAGAATTCTGTTTGGACTGTAGGGGATCAAATACTTATTTCACTCAGTGACATGCAAATCTATTTGTAACTTTAATGTCATGTGTTTTTACTGAATTTTTTGTTTATATTCTGTCTAACTCCATTAAAATGAAACTGCCATAAAATTAAAGTGTTTTTTTTAAGTGAGCAAACTTACAAATTCACCACGGGATGAAATAATTATTTCCCCCCAGATCCAATAACTTGGGGACATTATATCGCCTTCTTGTCGAGTTAATGAAATTAAAAGAAAAAAAAAACTATATGAAAGTATAATTTGCTGACCGAACTCACTGATTAAATGTTATTTACTTGGCCTCACCAGAGGTGTCTGAAATAGAAAAACAGCTTAAATTGCTAAAGGATATAAACTTAATTTTACAAATAATGTACAATAGACTGACCATTTCAGATTTCACTAGCAGGTAATCATTTTACCAATAATTGTACTGTGTATTAGTGGGACATCACATATTCCTCTGTGAATACAGGAAAATATTTTGCAGTTTCTACTTAGAGCTAAGTAGAAATGCCGAACTTATGTAAAATGCAAGCATGACCTCTACAGTATAGATACATCAACATGACCATTACTTTGACTTCCCTCTTTGAAGTGATGTCATTAAAAATAATTTATCAGGTTGACAGTTAATCTTTTAGATTTCCAGGGTAAGCAATCTAGTTAAAAGTAAAAAAAAAAAAAAATCTTGCAGTCTGGGCGAAGGGTAACACAGGCGAGGTGGAGGAGAAAAGGAGAGGAAAGCCAGAGGTTGACTTCTCTGTAGGGAGCGTGTGACCTGGAAAGCTCAGGAAAGAGCTGCTTCTCTCACGCACATTTCAAACAGGGGAGGAGGAAAAGAGCAAGAGGGGAGAGACATCTTTTGGTCCAAAGGAAATTTAAGAAGAAAACAAAAAGTGGAAGAGGGTAATGTGGGAGGGTTAAAGGGGACTTGAAGAAAAAAAAAGGCGAGGGTTGGCAGAGAAAGGAAGTAACAAGATCAGATGAAAAAGTATGACAATATGACAGGAAGAGATGGACTTCAAAAGGAAGTTAGGTAAAATTACACATAAAAGAGGGGAAGACTGTAAGCAGTCAGAAAACGAATAAGAACAGAAGCACTTCTAATATAAAGGCCTATAAATACTTAATGCAAATCTTTAAAAAAAGACCCATCACATGTTAGATGACTAATGACTGATATTAGAATTTTGGAGTCTGATCATCTTTTCACCTCAGGAGTTGTTTAGATTGATGACCCAACAGGTGTTGTAAAGTGAGTTTGGCTCATTTGAGTCAAAGATGCTTGTGTATCCCAAAGTCACACAAAGGCATCTTCCAAAGTGTTCATTAAACTTTGGACATTTAAACCTCGGTGTTTCTGAGGTGCTCTGAGACAACTGATTAGTAAGTACAGTGTGATTTGGCATGTGCTGAGCTCCTGTTTTGAACATAACCAGGGTTTTCATTCTCAAGTGCATGACACTCATGGAAAACCCACGGTTAAACCTGAGGTTACCTTGATAAGCCCTAAATCATGCTTCATACTACAGGCCCCTGGGTATCTTTACTCATGGATGCAACCGCAAACACACTTCATCAATGTCCCAGTGACAGCTCCGTGCACCAGTACAAACCTGTAAAGCACATTTGTATGAGTGTTAGAGTGAAGAGTGGCACATGCACATGCATGCACGCACACACACTCCCTTTCATCACAGACTCCTCTCTTGACGCCATCACAGATGCTAATGCCACAACAGGTTCCATTTACTCGAAGGGAAATCTGGAGTCAATCAGGAAACAACTAACATCCTCTGGAAAACCACAGTCCTCACATACACACAAACACACACAGATGGGCAAATTGTAAGCTTACTATACCCAATATTTATCTTCTTTTCCACCTACCATCCACGAGCGACTCCACCGGCTGAGCAGATAGCTCTGTACTGCCGAGTTGTGTCCTGCTAATTTCTATTTAGACATCAGCATTTCCCCTGGGAGCCCTATGATGGATCTTTGTTTCATTGACTACAGTTCAGGGAGGAACCTCCTCTGCCGCAGTGAGCATGTGTTTTTCCTCTTAATGCTCCTTTTCACCCTCTCACTCCCAGGGCAATTAACCCTAATATAAGAATCAGGAAATCAAATGGAAAAACACAAATAGCTACAGAGGGAATTTTGCAAAAAAGAAAGATAGATCTAATATATATATATATATCACTCTTACATCAACACAAGGAAGCAGTAAGCTGCTGTAAGGCTCTGTCTCTTTGTGTTTTTCAAAGGTGCTGTGTTGATGTAACCTCTGACTTTAATACTATTGATTAGCATCACCTTTTAGGCTGCTGATGTAGTTCATGAACCACAGCTGGAGCATGATGGGGAGACCCACATTTTGGCCATATCTCCGGCAGAAGGAGCCCTGTCGACAGCTTGCAGCAGTGTTGGCGGATCCCTGGCAGGTATGCTGAAAGACACCCCCCCGGGCCTAGTTTGTCCCACGTTAGCAGTGACCTTGAAACACAACAAGGAACAATAAACCATAAATCAACACAGAATGAGAGTGTGTGTGTGCTGCAGGGGCACACAGTGGGGAAAAAGAAGGGAAAAAAGAGAAGGAGTAAAAGTGGCTGAAGAGAGGAGGCAGAGCGGACCCAGCGACACCTGTCATTCCTGGTTTGGTTTATGGACATCAGTGGCCAGCCGGGTCGCAGCATAGCACCACTCTCCTCCTCTGTTTGGTGGACTCAGCAGAACTGGAGATCACTCACCAGGATCTGACCTTCAGGATCTGAGGGAGGGGAGGGAGAGACAAAGGAGGGGAAGCAGAGACAAGAGAGGCACTCCTGAGGTGGGAGGGATGTAAAGGAGTGAGGAGGAATAGATGAGCAGAGAGGTGTTATGGTGAAAAACAGAGCATCTCTCTGAAAAATATGCAACCCTCCCACAAAAACAAAACAAAACAAAACAAACAAAAAAAAAAAACCCACACATTTTTCTTTTTTTCCCCTTTGTTTTCACATTTAATATCTAAACCTTGCTCTCATTCCATAATATTCAAATGAATTGTCATCATCAAATGAATTATCAGGGTTTTTGTAGGTGCATACTAGTAAAGTCTGCTGTTAGGCAGCCATCTTTGACATGCTGCCTGGCAGTTATTTTAAAGTTTAGGGCTAGAGCTGTGATTTTATTTTTCAATGGTAACTCTGAAATTAAATCTGCATCTACAGAAGCACAAGTCAAATCATACTTTAAAATTGTGCTCTCTGTCTGGTACCAAATGGATCTGGTGTGTGAAATCCAATGGACTAAACAGAACTTGTAGATCTCTGGTTTTTGCAAGTCTTCAAATGAGAGCTAATAATTAATACACTGACCATGAAGAACCAACCTTGTAATAGTTCAATATAAGGCATGTTAATTTAAATAATTTACTAACCATGATAAAATCATGGGTTGGAGTTGGGTTGGGTTATGTATGTGCAGGAACAGAATAAATTGAAAACCTACAGTCATTACCTTCCAATAGCTCTTTGTATGACACATTGATAAACTTAGAAAGTAAAGTACAGGCTGATCTGCTGCAAGTCACCATAATTCATTTTTCTTCTTTTGGCGTTATTGATGTCATGGCCACTCAGGGAGGCTGGACTCCAACGCAGGACTTCAGCTTCAGATGTTCAGCGGGTTTATTTACAACCACTAATTCAAACCCAATCCAAATATAAAGCAACAAACAATGAAGGTCTGGGGTCCAGGTAGATAGAGAAGTCAACAAACACACACACTCTCTCTCAAACTCAGGGAAATGTACTCTGAGAGAATCCACACAGAGGGAAAACACACAGTTAGATAGCCACAGGAGAAAATAAGCAATGCAAAAACACAGAAAAAAGGAGGCAGGACTGCACTAACTGAGTTAGTTCAATGATCCAGTGGAGACTGACAGCCAGCCACTACCTTAGGCAGTGGTGGTAACAAACTCATCAGGATCAGATCGGTGATTACCTCCAGGTGTGTGGAGTCAAGGGCGGGAACCCAGAATGAGTCCTGCTCCTGAACACATGCAAAACAAAACCCAACACAGACAGAAGGGAGAGAGTGATAGAAAACAAAAACAGAACCCGCACTACTGAGGGAACATGACAACAATTTGGGCCAAAAACAGTCCAGTCTGTGCTTGACTTCAATTTAAACTGGACCAGAAATGAAATGTGATGATTCCATGAATGGATCTGTGTTAGAGAGAACAAAGCTGCTGCAGTTATTAAAGTTACAGTAGGCTGATCCTTTAGCTTGATTTATTATTCCATTTGTTAAATTCGCCACAAAATCATTGTTAATCCCAACCTACTAATCCTAACCCTATATTAATTATAAATTACTCATGTCTAAATCCATGACTGCCATTTTAATTGTTTTTCTTTGGGTCTGAAGATGATAAAACTCTCTTCTGTAGTAACTACAGAGGAAAAAAATTGAAAGCCATATTATAAAGCTATGGGAAAGAGTTGTTGAAGAGGGTGACAGTGAGTGAGCAGCAGTATGTAGCAGCAGTATCACTGTGGCGATGACTTTAAAGTCACTTTCATCTTTGCTTTGTGCTGTCGACTTTGTGTTCATACCCAAATACTAAGAAAAATATCATATGTGTCCTCATTAGGATAACAATTTATGTTGGGTTGTTGGAGTGTATTCTATAGTTTTATATTGTTAATAGCATTTATGAGACAATGTGTTTCAAGTCATTTTATGGAGAAACATGTAAGGCATTACTTGGAGTAAGTAAGTAACATATTGTATTGCTTTTAAGAAAGTGTTCTGTGATACTTTTTTTGCATAACGGCCCCAACATTGATCACAACATTTGCACAAACATTTGACCACATAGCATGCAATTAATTTGCATGAATGTAATGTCTTTGATATGCTGCTTAGCGATGGTGGTGACTCTCAAAGCGGAGCCAATGAGAATCCAATGAGAATTCATAAGAGAATTGATAAAGAACTGAACTGATAAGTGATATGAATGATGGAGTTGCTAAATTCTTAAAAATTCCCATCTCTAGTGCCAAGAGAGGGAATGTGGCACTGTATGAGCACTTCGAATACGAAGTAGGAGACATGTTTGAGGATATTGTGACAGTGATTAGTTGTGTGGTAAGAGTGACAGATGGTGCCAAGGTGGGGGTGGGATTACATCAGGTGACTCTGAGTCCTTTCTTCTTTGCAATCTGATAGACATGCTGACAGATGAGGTCTATGGACTATGATGTTCACAGACAACATTGTGATTTGTAGTGAGAGTAGGGAGCAGGTAAAGAAGATTCTGGAGAGGTGGAGGTATGCACTGAAGAGAAGAGAAATAAAAGTCAAACAAGACAGAATAAGAAGGAAAAAATGAGAGGGTGAAATGGTGAAGACGCAAGATGCAGACGCAGTGAAGGTGGGTGAGTTTAAATCTGTGTGGGTCAACCATCCAAAGCAATGAAGAAGAGAATTCAAGGAGGGTGGAGTGGGTGGAGATGAGTGTCAGGGGTGAGGAATGTCAGCAAGAGTGAAAGGAAACGTTTACAAAATGGTAGTGAGACCTTCTATGTTGTATGGTTTGGAGACGATGAAACTAATAAAAAGGCACGAAGCAGAGTTACTGTTAAGATTTTCGTTGGGTGAGATCAGAACAGACTGGATTAGAAATGAGTACATCAGAGGGACAGCTCAGGTTGCGTGGTTTAGAGACAAAGTTAGAGAGGAAAGGCTGAGATGGTTTGGGCATGTGCAGAGGAGGCATAGCAGATGTACCTCACAGAAAGTTTGTGGATTTAGTGAAGGAGGATATGAAGAGGGCTGGTGTTATAGAGGAGGATGCTAGAGGTAGGGTCAGATGGAGGCAGATGATCCACTCTGGATCATAAAGGGACCAACTGAAAGAGGTAGAAGAAAAAAAGAGCTCTTTTCTCCTTTTCTCATAAGGATGAGTGTGAAAGATTTTGCTATCCTTTCCCGTTTTTCTTGAGTCCTGGTCTCCTGACCAGGTTGGTCTATCTATATGAAGTCAGATTTTCAATAAATACTTTTTTTTTTAAACCAAGATTGACAATGCCTTTAATTTCTACAAAACAAAAGAGGGTCACTGTTCTTAAACAGAAATATATTCTTCCGAACAGAAAATATGTTGATTTTTAATCTGTGAAAGGATGTAACCTCCAACAGGACTGATGTTTTAAAAATGGTCCTTAATAGCCATGTTTCTAACCAAAAATACAACAAAAGTTTGAATGAATCCAGTGAACTCAACTGTGCCATAACATTGTGTATAGCAAATGCACATTATACTGAATCTGTCAATATACACTGACAGAAAACACAGTTCGATAAGTGATGATTTGTTTATTCATTAAAGGACGAGATGATGAATTGATGTATCGTGTATCATTAGTGGTATGTGTGACTTTGGTGTCGTCTCAGCTACTCCATTTTCTTAGCAGATTGCAGCATAATTTGTGACCTCAGTTTCTCTTTTCGTAGCTTTTCCCTAATGAAAATATTGACAGATTAAATCTTAAATGGAACACATTTCAGAAAGTTATCTAATCTGGTAAAAAGCATGCACTGAGCAGCAGATACATGGGAAGGCTACATAGGGAAATGAAAAAGGGAGAAAAGAGCGGAATGAAAGGAAGCAGAGAGGGTGATAAATTTGTACCCAGAGTAAGTATCTAAAAAGCTGCCATGTTTTATGAAATGCACCCATAAGCTACACTAAGTGAAATGCATTAAAGAGGTTGTGATTTGCCTCTGAGAACCATTAATAAGGTAAAATACATGCATGGCTAATTTATTAATGCACGCCTCTTGACATTCATTACTACTGAGGCAGCAGCCCTCAGCTCTACTGGTGTGCCTCAAACACACACATTTACACACACACACACACACGCTTGCATGCAGTTGCACACAGTAGGCTCAGGACGGGCCTGGTTTGAGTGATACACCTCAGGCTCTTTGCAGTTGAAAGTGTCATCATAATCGATTGGCGGAGTGGAAAGACAAACTGGAAACTGTCCAAATTACAAATTGAATGGAGAATCCTCTCAGCCAAAACTTTCAACATTTTACCAAACAATTAATTTTAATGAGCCGACTGTCCATTGTACAGAAAAGACCACCCATCCCTCTCCATCTCTCACTCTCTCTCTCTCCTCAGCTCTGTCTTACTTATTCTCTGTCTTGCTGAAATGGTGGAAACTTGCTGATAGGGGTGGAACAGTAAAACAGATTGGAACGTCTCTATTCTCCCATTACTATTTGGCTGACCAGAGGCTGACCTCACTATTATCACTCAACATGCGACAGGGGAAATTGTCAGACGAATTTAGAACTTAGAGATGCTCTGAGTTGTGAGTCTGGACGTTTGCTCGATGTCCTTTGTTTGGGGACAGATAGAAATCTGCACTTAATGCAGGAGCAATACGTTCCTATGAAGTTGTGTGTTTTAACAGAAATGTTGACCAGATTCACTACATGCCACCATGATTTAGAGAGAAACACTTATGTCCCACCATAGTTAGGGCTGTCACAATAACACAGTTATCAAAAAAATGATGGCATCACTGTTAGTCAGTACATAGTTATGGTGAGACCGTTATTCATAATCTCTATTACTATAAACGCATACAAAGAAGATCAGTTTTACAACCTCAGTTCCAAAAAAGGTTAGGAGATGGTGTAAAATGTTAATAAAAACAGAATGCAGTGATTTTCAGTTATCATGAACCCATGTTTTATTCACAATAGAAGATGGAAATCATATGAATTTTCAAAATGAGACATTTTACTGTTTCATGAAAAATATTTCCTTGTGTTGAATTTGATGGCAGTGACACTTCTCAAAAAGGGTGGGCGACAGTACTGACTGAAATAGTTGTCCATTGGTTTGTGGACTCCTGTTCTAAAGAGTTTAGTATTTTTGCTTTTGAAACAAAACAAAAAAATTAACCTGACACTGTACTGAGGAAAATGTGATCTAATTGGTGAGACAATCAGAATCAGGAACAGCCTTATATGACCAAGTATGTTGTTATGATTCAGTGAAATGTTGTGGTTTGTGATCACATGCTGCCTTTGTTGATGTGTAGCTCCTCCCATTGGTGTGTGTGTGGGTGTGTGTATTTTTTATCTCCTCCCTCCCGGCTGGGTGTGTGGGTGTGTCTGTGTATTGGCTGAAGAAACAGGCTAGACCGCTGATTGACTGATTCAAACAAGCTCCTGAAGTCCGGATTGGATGATTGAATGGACAGCAGCCTCTTAACCTCCAGCTGACAGCCACCTGGCCCCTCTCCTTGTCTCCTCTACACCCAACAAAGAGCCAGCTAGATGTTTGTAGTTCTGAGCATTTGTGTGAACATCCTGAGCGGTGGACTTTTCGTAAAGTGTGAGCTATTTGTAACAATGTTGTAACAATGTGTACACATACTAGGAATTGGGCTCCGGCCATTTCTTTGCTTTCAGTGTACATAACAGAGTAGACAACAGAACATACTGACAAGATGACATCAGCGTGACACGGACAATAATAACATGTATAGCATATTTCAACAAAGTATCATGGCGAAACATGTAACAGGCATGTTACATGTTTCGTGTCCATTTCACACTTTGTCTCTCCAAAAGCGTGAAATGCACACGCATGCAAAAGTTGAAGTAAGTTGCAGAAATCTGCAGTACCAGCAGAGGGAGATATTTTATTTCAAGCCAACATGAAAATAATCTCGGGGAAGCGTTTAAAGAGACACATTTACACACATTTACATGTAAATACATAATAGATTAATCATTTCTGGTGATTAAAAACCCTGGAATGTACTTCATACCTATTTTGCTCAGCACCGACCCCTGGCCTTTAAATACATTATCTCCCCCTGCTGGTGCTGCAACTTCTGCATGCATGTCCAGTTCACGCTTTGCAGAGGCAAAAAGTGAAATGGACTTGGTGGACCTGGGTGTCAGTTACACGCTTTGCTGTGCAATGATGCAGATTGCAAAAATTTTGGAATAAAATTATGGAATAAATAAGGGATGAATAACTATAAAGTATTATTTGAGTCAGCAGCAGATATGGTGGATTTAAATACAGACACTATGTGAGTGTCATAAGTGTACATCAGAGTGATAGCCTGTGGAAAAAAAAAACTGTACAGTTGTCTGCTTGTTTTGGCATACAGTGCCAGAGGAAAGGGGTTGAACAGATTGAGTCCAGGATGTGATTGGTCTGTAGTGATGTTTCCTGTTCATTTCCTCACTCTGAATTTGTACAAATCCTGGATCAAGGTCAAATTGATAAATAAAAATAAACTTTTTAGGAAAATGGTTAAAAAGTTAATAAACCAAATGAGAAATAATTTTTCATAGAATTCTATCTGATCAGACTTCATTTACAGACAGTATAGTTGTGTTCTTTTCATGGACCATTAGTAAGAATGGCTCGTAGAAAGCATTTGAGATTTCAATTCAGTCCATTTGCAGTCCAACTAGGGTGGGGCATGGTCGTTGTAAAGTGTAATTTAAAAATGTAAGGCAGGATTATTGTAAAAGCTATTTCATCCACAAGAATTTGAAATACATGTGGGAGTTTTGAGATCAAAACTTCATGAGTTGAGCTTGAGTGTTCAAGCTTGGTTACCCACTGATCGATATATTAAAATCACTTAAATAATTTTCCTTCAAATTTTGCTCTGGCCTCTTCTTTAAAGTTTGCATTTTAACAGGATACCGGATTTTATCACTGAAACATACTGAAACAAATAAAGTGTGATTGTAAGCTGAACGAAAGCAGCATTAGAAGCATGTTGACTGTCATTAGAAGTTGCTGTAGCAGGTGCATGAGGAGATAAAACCTATTTCTGTATATGGTAACCTTGAATTTACTTTTGGAGCACGTTTTATATTTCCTGTTTGTAAGCCCCTGGCATGAACATACACACACACACACACATACACACACACTTTGCATTTCAGCAGCTGAAGCAGATTTGTTCAAAGCTGGACAAGCAGCGAAGCCAAATTGCTGACAGCTGTTCGGATATCAGAGCCTCCCCACCACCACCACCCTCCTCTGCTCCCATAACCAGCCCTCTCACCCTACATGCACCCTTCCCTGGACTTACACACACATACTTTCTTTTCTGCCTGCTTCCTCACCCTACTCTTCCATCATGCTCTCTTCCTGGCCTGTGCACCCGCTGAGACAGAGTATTGTATCATTACACTACAATATTGCTGTTGCTGGGGGCTTACACACACAGACACACACATATGCACACACACCGCTGGCTTTCATTTAAGATACATTTATTTCTCTGTGGTGTTTCACAAACCTCTGTTCATCTCTACTGTGTTGTACATGTTATGTTGACACAGAAACAGGCTGCTTATTAAATGTCTCCAGGCCCAAACATATTGTGATGGAGATCTGACATTAGTAAAGTTTACAGGGTAACTCCAGAAACGAAACCCGATATTTCTCAACAACTGCTGGAGGCTTTTTCTCAACAGTGGAACATTTGAAAGAAATGATGTTGCTCCTACTTTTAAAGTGAAATATTCTGTAAGATAATGACCCTATTAAAATCAAATCAGGGGACTAGGCTGGCGTTGTAATGGCTCACTTATGTCTGTGCGATCTGGTGTTTTCACTGGGGGTTTATGAGCGGCAGACGCTGAGTCCAGAACTGGTCCAGTCCAGATGATCAGCTGCATATTGACTCAGACCTCAGGGTCACACAGACAGGAATTAATCAATCAATATGCTCACCTCCTTAACGGTCATGTGTTTGTGTTTGCATTTCTTGTGTGTGTGTATCTGTGTGTGTATCTGTGACTGTATAGATGAGAGGAGTGCTGCTGATGCTCATTAGGGAATGTAAAGCGGCTCTTAATGCTTGATTCAGCAATATTGGCAATCTGGATAGGATGCCAAGGGAAAATTTACAGCAACTGCAGTGTATTTGCAAAGTTTCAGGGAGGAAAAGTGTCTGCTTTGAAGACTCTTAAATTATTATGAAAATTGGACTTTTTTATAGTAATGCTCTTGATACAAGGGGAAATACAAAAGAGAATAATTTTTCTGATTCGATCCCCTGGATATTTTTCCCTTCAACCTGCAAACATTAAATGTCTTTTTGCACTATAACTTGTAATTTTTAAAATTATTATCCAAATGATATAAATCAGTCTTCAGGTGTTGTATAGTTTTTTTCCCCTTTAGTTTACATTTAGCAAGTCAAAAACATGCTTGTTCTGTCCTCACTAGATGTGGGCCTGACTTAGATTATCCAGTTTGACAGACAGTGAACAGAATGAGAAGAAGAGAATGCGTTCAACTCAGATTCTTCTTTACTTTGGTCTGCATTTCCAGTTTACAGTGGCATGTTACTTTGAGTTTTCTATACATGATATCCTTTATCCATTTTCCTCTTTGTCTCTCCTTTCTCTTTTTCTTTTGTAAAACTAAATAAACACAAAACAGATCATTATCTTCTCATTCACTGAGCATACATAATGTATTAATTGAGACTGAGTTTTAATGACAACCAGCAATAACATAAATCTTAAAGTTGCCTAAATTAAACATAAACATCACCTTCAGTGAGCTAGCATTATTCCTCATAACAGGTTAGCAAACACATGCTAATATATATACGCTAGCACACAAATAGATATACAAATGAGTAATAGCCACACAACTGACATAGTAACTCAGTATACTCGCATAACACGTGCATCACAAATCAAATAGTAAGGTTATAATACGTAATGGAAACTTACAGGCAATGGGCAAAAGTTTCACATCTACTGTGCACTTGAATAAAACTAGCTCAAGATCACCTGGCTGCAGCCACTGTAAGGTGTGGAGTGCCACATGAGGCGGAAACACGTGACTTCAAATTTGAACACAGTTACACTGCACAAGAAATGTTGTTTTTGTGTTGTATCCTGTATTGCAATATATTGGAATAAAAGGTTTAAAAAATATAGGATATACTTAAAATAGATAAATTAAGAACAATCGACTTTGACAGAGAAAACTAAATTGTGTTTTTGTTACTGTTGATGTTGTTGAGAAATAAACATGGTTCTAATTAAGTGTTTTTTAATGTGTAAAATGTATAAAAATATTATTGATTACAAGGTAAT
>VVHJ01046259.1:0-10374 GCA_015107715.1 Tylochromis polylepis
GCCTTCAGTTTTCAGGCCCCTCTTCTGTGGAACCAGCTTCCAGTTTGGATTCAGGAGACAGACACTATCTCTACTTTTAAGATCAGGCTTCAAACTTTCCTTTTTGCTAAAGCATATATTTAGGGCTGGACCAGGTGACCCTGAATCCTCCCTTAGTTATGCTGCAATAGGTGTAGGCTGCCAGGGGATTCCCATGATGCACTGGGTGTTTCTTCTTCACTCACTGTATGTTCATAGACCTCTCTGCACTGAATCATACTTGTTATTAATCTCTTGCTCTCTTCCACAGCATGTCTTTTGTCCTGTCTCCCTGAGCCTGGTTCTGCTGGAGGTTTCTTCCTGTTAAAAGGGAGTTTTTCTTTGCCACTGTCGCCAAAGTGCTTGCTCATAGGGGGTCATATGATTCTTGGGTTTTTCTCTCTATGTATTATTGTAGGGTCTACCTTACAATATAAAGCACCTTGAGGCGACTGTTGTTGTGATTTTATAAATAAATAAAATTGAAATAAAATTGAATTGAATTTGGCTTCAAAATGCTCCAGTGAGCGCTCTATGTCCCTGGTGGATGAAACCAGAAGCACTACATCATCTGTAAAGTGCAAAGAGATAATCCTTAGGCCACCAAACTGGAAATCTTCCATCACTTGGGTACACGTTGACATTCTGTCCCTAAAAGTTATGAAACCAGTGATAGTAGTCAGTAGGTAGTCCAGGCTGAGTCCAACTCCAGCTGGTGATGAATTTGACTGCAAGCCAACTCAGAGCTGGCTAGTAAGCTAAATGACTGAAGCACCATGTGAGATTATTTCTAGTTTGTCTGGCCTCCCTGTTTCCCATTCGGCCTTTTAAAGAGTGTTTGCACTGTTTAATGAAACCACTTTATTCATCACCTCCTGTTTTTTTTTAACTTTCTGCAAATCATTCCCATTGTGGAACAGTTTACACTTTGACTTATGGTGAAATATAAATTTTTTGTTGCAACACAGAAAATGTATTAACTCCTGCAGCATCTTGCTTTCTGGACTTTCACACTTACCTCAATAATAGGCACTGTCAAAACTCCTTGCTGTTGGGTAAAGTCAATATTCAGCAAAGCAGATCTTGGTGATAAATTCAGCAAATACCCACAACATGAAACACTAGCACTACTGAGTAGTGGTAAATAAACTTTATATAATCATCTCATTACTTAATGGTTTATTAGTGTATTTGTAAATCACGATGCAGATTTACTTTGTGAGGAAGTTCACTGATGGGAGATTTTCCTAGAATTAACTTGAATTTGCTGCATATTTTAAAAAGCAAAAGTGACTCAGGTTTATTTTGGGTTTTAACTGTGAGACTACCTGCTGACATACTCCAAGAGAGCCATGCAGTATAAATTCTTCAGTCATGAGACCCAAGTCCCAAATTAGAATGACATGAATATATGAATCCTGCTAGGGTGCAGTACAAATGAGCCTCACAGGTTTGTCTTTATTTCAAAGACACAGTATTTGAACAGTGGGACGGTGTGTCTCAGTGCTCCAGCCGTAGATGCATTAATGTCTTCGTTGACGCCCAAGGGCACTGTGCCTGCTGTATATCATTACTGTTAACATCTGCATAAATCTAAATAAAGCTCTAATTTGATCTCTCAGCAACCAACAGGTCCAAGTTCAGTCCTGACCTCTCCCTCTCTCCCTGGAGCTCGTTGTCTGCTCCACATTTGCATAAATGAAGGATAATTGTGAATATGTGGCAAATATGCAAATAAGCCAATTATGATTGATCAGCTGATTGATTGGTGTTGTCTTTGCCAGTGCAACCTGTCTGCATGTGCTGTTTTCTCTCTCTTTGCAAGTAGACCTTAAATTAGCACAGCAGAAGCTTTTTATGGCAGATGTTGCTGATTGACAGGTGTGTATGTGTGGCCAGAGGTTAGTGACGGTAGAGGTTTTGTGCACATGCCTGTACTCTTGTAAACCCATCGTTTGGATCCAATAAGGGTGACAGATCAACAAAAAATAATAACTCAGAGGGGAAAAATAGAGTAGGAATAAGAAAATGTTGGTTTTAATCTTGTAAGCATGACAAACACACACGTGCAAGCTAAAGTTATTGAAAACCTGTCTCTCATACTAATGCATTCAATCTGCAGAGGCTTCTGATTCTTTCAAGGACACACCTGAACACACGCCCACACACAGGCACACACAATGCATACTCATGCACACAGTGAAAACGCTCTCTCTCGCTCTCGTAGTTCGGAGGAGAAGCCGGGCCAGTGTCTAGTCCTGGCCTGACAGTGTAGGGAGGGCCACAGAGGTGAGTGGGAGTTGATTGAGTTTGCTCAGCTACAGCCCATGGGACTACAGACAATATTACAGGACACACACTCTCACCCACACGCACACACACAGACACACACACGCACCTGAAAAGCAGCCAGCTACTACACACTCAATTTAATCAGGGCTTATGTCTATGGAAGTGAGCATATGTGACCTCCTGTGTTTCCACGCCCTCCCCTACACCTGCCTCTCTGTCTTTCTATCTGTCTATCAATGTATCATTCTGTCTTTCTCACGGTTTGCTTCTTCCGCTTTCTGTCTGACTGCCTGTCTGCTTTGAGACATTTTACCTTTTTCACAATTTCTACAGCCATAGAACCACCTTTAAGAAATGACAAGGGATGTGGTTTTGTGTGCCAGAAAGCAAAAGCAAAGCCCATTAACTCATAGATTTAATAGGAAAAGGTGCTGTGTGCTAAGGTAGGGCTGTTGGATCTTGGGCTGGCATGTTATATACTCAACAACTAATTTAAAGGTTCAGAGACATAAGAAGTTTTTTGGCTTGCATTGTGATTCCTCTGCTGTGCTTAAGAAGAGCAGACAGTACATAAATTGACAAGAGTGGGGACAATCAGTACTCACCCAAATAATTATAAAACCAGGGAATGAAAGAATTATTATTAGTAGTAAAATTTCTGATATAACACATAAAACATTAGAGGAATTTACAGGTCAGCCAAATTCATTTTGGAAGAAAAACTGGAGTAAATTTTGAAATCTTGACAGACTGAGTTTCTCTGTAAGTACACATTTCTGTGTTTTATAGCTTTATGTGCAGCTAACTCCTATCTAAGCTCTTTTGTTTTACCCTATTGTATCTGTTGGAACAGGCTGAAGGATAAACATCGGTAGTTTTATAATTCTCATTAAACAGACTGGTTGTTGTTTGCATAGCTAAGGTAGTTGATTTAACATAGATGGGTTTTTTTAATCGGTAAGATTGTTTTTAATTTCTAAGACATACATGGGACAATGTGTGACAGTGTGTAAGGATATCTGCTGCTATTTGATCCTGTATGTGTTTGTCTGTGCTAACACATTCTCTCTGGAGGAATATAATTGCAGCATTCATGTTACTTTTCCCAAAAGCCTCCAATTAACAGAATCAGAGAGGTGACCTCTCCTTTCCAGTTGTCTTTTCTCTTATCTGCCCCTTCTCTTTTTTCACCCCTTCTTCACTTCTGTTTTTTTTTCCTTTTTCTCCTGATCCCTGATCAGATTCTGTCACATCTCTTCTCATCTGCACCTTCTGTGGTATTCCTCGATGTTTCTGCACAGCTTCCATCAAGTATCACTTTTAATGATAGAGTTTGAACACAGCGGGACAAAAGCTTTGAAGAGGAGGAAGACATAAGGGAGATCAGAAGATTATATTTGTGCGCGTGTAGATAGTAGATAGTGATCACTTCATCACGAAGAAAGATATTGGATTATCACACAAATTGCAACACACACATCCACAGCATGGGTGTGACTGGTATGTGTGTGTTATGATTGTGGCTGGGTACAGACCCCCCCCCCCCTCTTTTTTTTCTTGCTATATACAGTGGCAGGTTGTTACTCAGCAAAAGTAATGCATTACACATTACTTATTACTTTTCTTAATAATGCAGAACGTTACTTAATTACTCACCAGAGAAAACTTGTTAGTTTCACAACTGAGGCTAGAGTCCCACACACCAACACAAACCCCTATCCTGCTGTGGACACACATACAATCTTTGTTTTAGTTTTTACACAAACCTAACACAATCCACCAAACACAAAGCTAAGACGAAAACCAGCCCAAACAGAGTTTCAAACAATCACCACAGAGTAGCAACATGCATACAGTAGGTAGTCACTGATGCTTAACTGCCTTTGTTACCTGCTGATGTTCAGGGATAATGATGTTGTGTCTTCTAATGATGATGCTGTTGTCTCTTATATTGATAATGCTATTGTCTCTTTCCTGGATGTGGTTTACAGCTCACCATCGCTCTCTTGTCCTTTCATACAGTAACAATAAAAGTAATGTCCATATTTCCACTCCTCATAAGCTGTAGATCACGCCACCATTTTCCTCCACCCTGCACATGAACTGAAATCACCTGATTGTGTCAAAAATGCGCAGGTAGAAAAAAACTTGTTTGCTTGATTTTTTCCCTTTCTTTTGAGAGTGTGCAAATAACTGAAGAACCTTTGCAATGCAAATAATGACATAATTGCAGCTGTAATGTAATTACTGAATTACTATATGACTACCTAACTGAAAAATGTTATGTGATTACGCATTACTGAACGCATTACTTTGAACCACAATACACACGACACTGGCTGTGTATATATAGTAATGTCTTGCAAAAAATTAAGACAGGGTAACTACCTATACTTGACTAACTGATCATCAGTAAGTGTGACCACATTTATAAAAGCAGAACTTTTGGCAGTGTGCTGGTCTGAAGCATTCAGATGATTGTTACGATGACACAACCTTCCAGGAAGTGGATGTCTCAGCAAATTCACAGTCTGACTTGTACAGTGCTCAGAGTAATTGCAAAACCCAATGTCTGCATCTAGGACTGTACAGGCCTCAGTAAGCATGCTAAATGTTTCAAGAGTGCAATTAGAAAAAGGCTGAACATGTACAGCTTATTTGGAAGAGTTGCCAGGATTAGGATTAGGTTTGCAAAGTTATATCTGAACAAACCACAAGACATCTGGAACAGTGTCTTTTGGACTGATGAGTCCAAAAAGTAGAGATGATTGGCCATAATGCCCAGCCCCACACTTGGTATGAGGTGTTTGTGCTGATATGTCCATTTCCATCAAGTGTCAAGCATGACGGTGAAGCAGTGATGATTTGGGCTTGTTTTTTCAGTCAAAGAGTGACTGCACTTTACAGTTATTGTTTTGACCATTAACTCCTCTGTATAACAAAGTGCTGTAGAGTCACATATACAGACATCTGTCTAACTGCTAAATCGTGGCTGAAATTGAGACATAAAACAGGACAGTAAGTGAAAGCACAGCATCATCTACATCTACAACATAATGAATGAGAGAAAGAAATGCAATAGCCCAGTCAAATTCCAGACTTTCACCCTGCTGAAATGTTGTGGAGGGACCTTAAGAGGGCTTACGTATTTGCATTTAAAAAGCTAAAGGCTCCATTTATAATTAATTTTAAAAAAAACAAGGAGCCAAGAAAGATAATAATAAGACAGTGTATTAGACTTTTTTGCTTATTTGTTTTCAGAATTAAAGTATTACTTTTTCTGTGCTTGCCCAGTGCTTTCTCTGGAGTAAACCCGAGTGTTGGCAGATTCTCCTTTCCATCCGCTTCCCTTCAGGAATATTATTGGCATTCACCTTCATCCCACACCCCCAGCTAACTCTTGAAGTATGCAGCAACAGTCCTTTTTTTGTCTCACCCACTCTTTGCCTCTTCCACCCTGCCAAACCCAGCCATGCTCTCTCTCTCTCTCTCTCTCTGTGTCTCTCTTTCAGCCATTCTCAGTCATCCCTCTCTCTCTCACATATTCTCCCTCGCTCTCCATCTAGAGGTGAATGTTAGCGGTCACTGTCGGCAGATTTGCCCAGAAAATTGAATCAGCCAGCAGGTTGGGGGCCAGAGAGGCACAAGTGCCAAGCTGTACACTAATTTAATTCAGTGTGTGTGTGTGTGTGTGTGTGTGTGTGTGTGTGTGTGTGTGTGTGTGTGTGTGTGTGTGTGTGTGTGTGAGTGTGTGAGAGAGAGAGAGAGAGAGGGAGAGAGAGAGATTGTAGTTGGTCTGTGTGTTTGTCTATAGATACAGTATGTGCTTACGTGTCTGTACTACATATGCAGCATTGTATACAGATGTGTCTATCCTTCAGAGAGTTCACCTGTTCATGGCCAGCGTAGCTGCATGTGTTCACAGTTCTGTTAGATCTAAGCTGAGCTGATGGTGATGAGACTGGCATGTACTGTATTTTTGCACTGTTCTATTTACTGTATATCATCTAATTGTGATTTTACGCTTTATTACATAATTGAAAAAAAATCTGGTCCCTTCAGGTCTTCAGATAAGCAATAAAATATGAAATATTACATGATGAGATTGTTTATTTAACAAAAAGTAAGTAAAAGTAGTAGTAGCAGCCATGATACAAGATTTATTACAGGACAAAATCAATACCATTGTGCATACTTGTAAATATGTTTCGCTGATAACGTTCCACCAATGGTCATAAAATGCCAGTATATTCTGACTTCACATTAATGTGACTAATGTGGTTCTATAAGCAGTTATTTTATAGTCATTTTACGTTTTTTTTCAGAAACTATGAGATGACGTACAATAGACTATCCAGTAGCAACTGGAACATTGCAGAACTTATGTTTCTGGGATAAAAAATCATTTAGCTATACTTGTCAGTACAACAAATAATCAATCATACAGCAAAAACTTACTGGTTTATGTTTTATATTTTCCAAAAAGCAAACCAGTGTAAAATGGGACTCAGTTGCTGTCCATGAGCAGTGTGTATCCATAGCCGTTTTTTTTTTGTTTTTTTTTTTTAATCTGTTCACATTAGTGTAGGCTTATAACATTTTGACTTGGAAAATGAAAAAGTGTATTTGCTCCAAGCTTATCAAGTAACTTCCTGGACATATGAATCAGAGAGATTAAAAATCAAACATGTACCATTTCTAATTTTCTCAAATCAAATGACCTTGCTGTCTGACATCATCACCCAGCAAATTCAGCCACACACTGCAGCTTGTGAGTCTCAGTTTATGGATACATAATAGGTTCTTGCAATGACAGAATATAAAGATGATTGCAAGTCATTTCAGTTTGACTCTTCATTGGCCCTTACAAATGAAAGTACCAGTGGGCTCACTAATGAGAAATGTGGTAGTTTGAAATAAACTTCAAAAATTTAACTTTTTTAGGAATGCTAGCAAATTTTGAGGATAAAAATATGTTGTGGTACCTACCCTACCCCACCGTCGCAGCCATCCCTCTGCTGTACTTGTAAGCCTCTGAGACCCTCAAAGTGTTTAGAGTTTTAATGCTTAAAGATCACACTTTATATTGCTAGAAATGAGAAGCCTGCTGCTATTGTTTGCTACTGTGTGAAAATGAAAACCAGCTGTTTGAAAAATTAATGAGAGTTTTTTTGGTAAATCTAAAATCAATACATTTGTAAACTTCCTTGGAGCTCAATTCATCTTATTAGGTTTCTTGAGATTGTTTTGGTAATTACATAAGACTCATTTCACTAGAATCAAATGCAGGGGAAAGGAGAAGGATTAACAGAGACAGAAACAAAAGCATTCTCCTCTGTTCTAAAGATAGACAACAAAATGTGAGGTCAAAACAGGAACAACAGGTGACAGCAGCAGAGAAAAATGACTTTTAAACCCACAAGGATGTGACGACAGACAGAAAGACAGTGAGAAAGAGAAATAAACAGAGGTGCCTCTGGCTGTCAGGTGGACCAAAACAAACACTGGGTGCCATGTTGCCAAAGGGCCTGATTCAGCCAGACTGACACTAAATTAGACCCTCTACTGTCTAGTTCAAAGCAGCAAAACACTAACACAACATCTAGTGTGAACCTCTGCCTGTGTTTGTTTGAGAAAAAAAAGTTTTTCTCCTTCTTTCTCTCCTTTTCTTTCTTCCCCTAGCTTGTGATTTCAGACTTGCCCTTCTCTTTGATTTCTCCCTCCATCCCCTCTCTCATTTTGTTCTCTTTCTATTTCTTATCCCTTTTTATCCTGTCTTTGCACCAACCCTACGTCCATCCATACAACCTTCCCTCCCATTGATTGCACTGCCCTCTTCACCCCGTCTTTCTCATTCATAATTGAATAGCATTAACTGCCGCTGAGGCCAAGCATTCGTTTAATTAGCTGACCAGCATGCTGAGACTCTGCCTTCTCTGCACTGCAAAACATACATTACACTCCTGCTCAGAATATTCACAATTTAGAGAACTGGACCTTAGTGCGTTTGAAGATGGGTATGGTGTTTTAGAGTCTAATTTGTCCACTTAACTTCCATTCTTTCCCTTCTAATAGGAAGAGGATGTCATTTGTCTAATTCATATTTTGTATGTGTACAGAGGTTATGTGTCATGTTCTCTCCACCCAGTAAACATGGCTCCCTTGTAGCCTGCAGGCACATGTGTGGTGCCACTGTGGTCAAAGTGGGCTGTCTTCTTATTTTGATTGTCTGTAAACCTGGACCCTTGTGGCTGATTACCGAGACTACGTAGAGTACCCTCTGAAAGTCTATTAGAAGATGTCAATGCAGAATTACAGACAATCCCTAACACGACCTTCACTGAAACCAACCAGCTGATCTACACCAGGCAACAGTGATCCTTGAGATACTCGACTAGAGGTCAAGATCAAGGCAGCACAGAGGGAAGTTAGCCAACTATTAGAACTGCAGAAAGATGTGATGAAGAAAGGGGTGCCTAAGAAATACAACAAGGTGTCTATACCTGAGGCCTTGGAAACAAGCAAAGACTCATAGCTTCACACATGGATCCTGGAATGCCTAGAATTGTACAAGATCAACACAACCCTAGGAGCCTTCATTGGGAATATGATGGAGATCTTGCAAACAACACTAGAGGCCAACTTCAAGCCAAATGCACAATTGGGTGGGAGTGTGGGATCTGTCCCCACTCCTGTTCTGAATAGGCCTAAACACCCTCAGCCAGATCAATAACAAGGCTGGCTACGGATACTGACTACAGAATGGAGCAAACGTTAGCCACCTCCTCTACATGGATGACATCAAGCTGTATGCCAGGAGTGAATGAGATATCAAGTCACTAATCGACACCACTAGGATCTACAGCAGTGACGTCAGAATATAATTTGGACTGAAGATATGTAATCGGATGTTAACAAAGACAGGGAAGGTAGTCAGAACTGAAGGAATGGTACTACCACCACCACTACGCTAGGAAAAGCCACAAGAGCCAAATACATCCAAATCAAGTGCTGAGGGGTCAGTGGGAATGGGAAGGACAAAATCTGGGAAATCAACCGCTACGCCCTGCCCTTTGTCAGATACCCTGCTGGGATAATAAGCTGACCAAAGGATGAGATAGAAGCCACTGAAGTCCAGCACCCTGAGACTGTATGCTTAGTGGAAGGAAGGGGGTCAAAACCACTATCCAGTGTAAAACACCAAAGATCCATGAGTGGAGATGGCCACAACTGATTATCTGCTTCATGAATGCCTCAGGCAGAAACCCAACAAAGAAGAGACACAAGAAGAGGAAAAGGACAGGCCCCTGCACAGCATGTACAACTGGCAGAGAGAAGAAGTGTATCAAAAAATCCTACCAGCCTACCATCCCACCAGGCAAGACAAAGCTGGACTGAAAGATAGCACATAGGCACAAATTATGGCAGGACAGGAGCAAGCTCCAAGCACAAGAACGATAGTGCAGGGTGCAAGGTGCTACCAGGCAGGGCATACATGGAACACCATAACCAAGTGGCTGGCATAGTATACAGGAACATCTGTGCCAGGTAGGGCCCGGAAGTCCCAAGGTCAAAATGGGAGCCGCACTTAGGATGATTGAGAATGAGCACACTAAGATCCTGTGTAACTTCCAGATACAGATGGACAAACTGGTGATGGTTAACCAAATAGTAATAGTAATAGTAGTAGTATTGGACAAGCAGAGGAAGAAGGCCTCTATATATACAGTGGCTTGCAAAAGTATTGGGCCCCCTTGAACTTTTCCACATTTTGTCACATTACAGCCACAAACATGAATCAATTTTATTGGAATTCCACGTGAAAGACCAATACAAAGTGGTGTACACGTGAGAAGTGGAACGAAAATCATACATGATTCCAAACATTTTTTACAAATAAATAACTGCAAAGTGGGGTGTGCATAATTATTCAGCCCCCTGAGTCAATACTTTGTAGAACGAGAATCTGTGGCAAGATCTGAAAACTGCTGTTCACAAACGCTGTCCATCTAATCTGACTGAGCTGGAGCTGTTTTGCAAAGAAGAATGGGCAAGAATTTCAGT
>VVHJ01046260.1:0-22740 GCA_015107715.1 Tylochromis polylepis
CTCTCTCTCTCTGTCTGTGTACGGGAGGGTGAGGGCAGGTCAGTGAGGGCCAGCGGAAGAAGAAAGGATGATCTGTCCTCTGTTGTCAGTAGGTTTTCTGTGTGCTCTACCTCATTTTCATTCCAAGAGGGCTGTGTTTACAAAGGCATCCCACTTCTGAATAGAGACAGCTGGCAACACTGCACTTATTGTTTAATATGCCATATTGCCCAGTACTCTTGGCAGGTTTAACAGAGCTTTGAATATGCCTCGAATTCTTAATATGCCGTCTACTAAAATGTATGTAGTATAAGGCTGTAATTAATTAGTTCATACTCCCCTGAAAGATGCACTGTAATTTGAAATTAGCTGCTGGTTGCAGCTTTATATTTAAAAAACAGATATGAGTATCTCCATCTTCTCATCAGCACAAGGATTGTAAGCTTATTTTGCTGATAGTCTCAGTTTCCCTTCAAGTTATAAGAACAGTAAGTAAATATCAACTAAACTTTCTGTTTAACTGCCTGAAAATTAGAGCACATCATAAGAACATGGGATTTGAACAGAAGTTGTGTTTCTCAAATTAAAAATGCATTAGTGACTGAGTGTGTCTGATTTGACTTCTGAACCTCAAATATCAACATTTAGCTGAGACTAAGGTGGTAAATGAGCCTTAGAAATATATTTGAAGTAGTTCAAAGTATTAATTAAATGAACAGAGATATCAGAGAACCATTGACCCTATCAGACTCTCTTTCATATCTCCTCATACACACACAGATGCACACACACACACACACACACACACACACACACACACGCACACACACTTTTCATACTCCTTCTCTTGCTTCAATTTAAGATCAGATGGAGACGTTTCTGTGCCATTTCAGACTCCACAGAAAGTTTGTAGAGTAGTAAGATACACAGCTAAGTTCTGAATAAACTTGTATGTATGAGTAGCTTTTGCAAAGCTGCTTCACTCCAGTTTCAAACAAAAAAAATGTCTTGGCAGCACAAATGCCATGGTAACTGCTGAAAGTAGTTTAACATTTGCTCAAGTGTTCTCAGAGGAGAGATATCCTGTGTTATACAAAGGATACAGTATGGGTAATTTTGTGTACTCACTGATTATTCTGGACTGCACTTTGATGGAAGCAACCATCAAACACCACACGCTGTATTAACTGTTACTATGTGCTACCAGTTATTCATAGCAATCGTACAAATGTGTGAAAACCTTGACTTTTAGCTGAGACTAAGGCAGTAAATGAGTCGCAGAAAGAGATGTCTTAAAACTGCTTCTTTTTAAGGCATTCTGTCAGCTGTATGGCAGGTTATGGAAAGTATTATGTATCTTTACTAATGTTGGCTCTGATCTCTCTAAACCAGCATTATTATACTGTTTGTGGAATAGATAACAGAACAAAAATGTTTGTAATTAACCTCACTCCTACTAAAACTTCATTGCAATGGCGTGAAGGACAACAGGGAAGGTCCTCTCAGGGAGAATGGTATTAGACTAGCGCCTTTACCTGCTTGTCTATTTTGGACCATCTTAAGTGGTGTAGACAACTTTCCCAACACAAATAGCTACATTGGAGTTCTTTTTTGTTTAGCTGAATACTCAAATTGGAGTTTATTGCGATAGAAATGGAGAGTCTCGTGATTGACAGGTTGGAGTGTTGTTTTTCTGCTGTTTATTCTGTCCCCCGTGTGAAGGAATCAAAGTTCTGACAGCCCCCCTCTGATCCCTGGATGAAGCCCAGCGAACATATTGACAATTGAGCCTTGTGCAGCAGCAGCAGCAGCCATCTACTCCAGGCTCTTGTTTATATGCTAATGCTGGACTCACACAAGAGGCTTGTTTTCTGTTAAGCTGTTGGTTGTGCACAGCAGGCTTTACATCACTCTGCACTACTATTCAGTTTGACAGAAACATCAGCTGTGATGACATTGTTTTTGTTGTTGTTATTGTCCAGGACATCAACAACAAACAACAAAATTAGTTTGGGAAGTGTAGTCCCCATAAATGGTGGATTTACAGAGCTTCATGCTTTAGTTATTTTCTTTTTTTTTCTTTAATAGAGCCTGAGCAGGGACGCCTTCTCATTTGTTCTAAGCTACTATGACTGTGTGACCACAGCGTCTGCAAGTGTAGGAGGAATTAAGTTGTTTACTCTTTTTAACATACGCCCATGTTTCTTTGGGTTCATTAGAAAAAAATAAAAAGAAGAAAAAAATCCCAAAAGATTTGTCTCGCTATAAAATTAAAAACAAGTTAGGGACACACCTGTCACCTCAGAATGCTTACATTTTCAAAAATGGGCAGATATAGATTTTCTATAAAGGTTAAATTAAACATAATTTACCATTTAAGGTTAATTTATCAGCCTGGAATAACACACATAACTTATCTAAGAGAAAAATCACTGTGTAATATGACAAGAGGAAGAAATGTATTGAATTTGTGCTATATTTTATAAATGATGATGAAAAGAATATTCCTTCTTACGCTGATTTTATTAATGCATGTTCTGTAAACCCATACTCTGTTTTAATTAGTAGTGAATATGACAGAAACGTGTGACGGAGAGGTGTAGATGGGAGTGCAGGCAAAGTGAAAAGGATGCCCGGAGTGATTTGTGACAGAAGGGCAGAAGTGAAAGGAAACGTTTACAGAATGGTTGCGAGACAAGCTCTGCTATATAGGAAGTGAAGCTGCAGGCAGCTGATTTAATGACACTGACAGTTGCATCGGAAGTGACAAGGATAGACGAGATAGGACACAGTAAGAGAGGTGAGTTGTTTTGGACATGTGAGGACAGGAGTGAAGTTGAAGATAGAGCTGCCAAGTACGTAGAAAACAGGAAGCGTCACCACCTGTAATAAAAGCGTCAAGAAAGTTGAAGTTAAAGAAATGTATATATTTTTCAAGTATATCACACTGGTACTGTATGTGAATGAATTTTCAATTTTATTTTATTTATATAGCACCAAATCACAATAACAGTCACCTCAAGGCACTCTGTATTGTAAGGTAAAGATCCCACAACAATACAAAGAAAACCCCAAACTCTGTGAGTAAGCAATTGTAGACAGTGGGAAGGAAAAACGTCCTTTTAACAGGAAGAAACCTGCTGCGGAACCAGCCGTCTACCATCAGGAAGACAGACAGGACAAAAGATATACTGTGGAAGAGAGCCAGAGATTAAGAATAAGTAACGATTGGATGCAGATACATGGATTTTGACTTTAATACCAAGAAAAAAATGCATAGCAATATAATGATGACAACTCTCATGACCTATTTCTCCAGCCTTTATGCATTAGTTTTAGAATATCTTACTAATATGGACCCTTTTGTTCTGATGAAAGCTTAGCTTGATCACCATTGCAATAGTAATCATCAAAGGGCTACAGTGTGGATAAAATGTCATGCTACTATGACACAAAACAAATTTCCCTCCACACTGACAAATTACTTGTATATCTACTGACTTTGACTTTGAGCACTGTGACTTTGCTCTTCAAGTTTTTGCAAACTTTTGAGGTCTATCAGTGGTTTAGATTGTTTTTCCATAATCCACTGTGAAAAGCTGGTGTATCTTAAGTCGCTCAAAACCTTTAACCTCGGTTCTCGAGCTGAAATGGTTTAGAAAACACTACGTGTCCTCAGAGGCCACTGCTGGATAACCCGCTTTATAAGGTACTTTTGTTGAGTCTTGTATTTTTTCATTTATCACATTCTTTATTTGTGATGAAGTATTTTTCCTTGCACTCAGTGAGCAAAGCTTGATTTATTGATCTTCTTACTGTGGGTAATGTTTTGTCTGCCTCATGCTCTGGATACAACCGTGAGTTTTTTTTTTTTTAATGAGGTGCTTAATTAAAAGATGCTGCTGACATGATAATTTTTGTATTCTCAAAAATGACTATGACTCAGATTGCTGGCTAACTACTGCTGTTTTGATGTATTCATTTATTACAAAGAACAAAAGATCAAAGGAGCATGATTTATATATGTAAATCTTAGTTCTTAGAGCACATATCTACAACACTAATCACATTCTCAGTGACGTTTCCAGCCTCACTTGTACTTGCTAATTGGTGCTAAGCAGCAGTTAGGAGTGCTAACGCATGCAGATAATAAAGTTTATTTCATATTTGATACAATTTGATACAGCCTCACAGCACCACTAACAACACGTGCGCATCGCTTTTACACACAAAGTACTTTTACTGATCTACTTGATCTCTTTAGTCTTTTTCTTAAACTTCTCACCTGCTCTATTTCTTAGTACTTAACTTACATAATTATTCCACAAAATTAAAGCGACTAGCGACAGAACTGAATAGAGTATAGTATCTGCTCAGTGCATGCATTATCCAGTTTCTGTATGTGACCACTGTGTCTGGCACTTGAACGCCGTAGGCAGCAGGTCCCTGTGTTTGCTACTCAGGTTTGACGAGTAATTGGGTGCCCTGTATTCTGGCGCATGATGGTTAGAAATTGTCCCCCAAATGGGAGGCAAGAGCGTCTGTTTCTGCTGCGATTGTGCCAGAATCCTGTGGGGTGAGAACCTCACTCTTTATCTCCTCCTGGGCACCACCTGTCTCCTATTACTGCACACAGGATCTCAGCCACAACCTAATGCAAAAACTCCTCACATCAGAGAGTCAGCATGGTTTTGCTGAGGCCAAAAGCCAAGTCAGACACCTCACAGTAATCACTTCAGCAGAAAGTCAGTTCTTTTTGATCCGTGTGTTCAAAAGGAGATGGTTTTCTACATCCGACCTGGATGACCTTATCCCTCTCAATCTATGTTGTTCTTTTTTTTTTTTTTAACATTAAAGACACATTAATGAACACCTCTGTGGGTTCACAAGCTACTGATGAACTTTGACAGTAAGCTGAATGAGATTCGTGAAAGCCTGTTGCTGTTAGAAAAAGCAGTCTGACAAAATTAAATGGAAACAACCGTCAGAGGATGCATGCCTTCACATGACTAGAAGGCATGCATGCACACTGTATAAATTGTATTTTGCCAACACAAACACAAGTTTGTTTCCCCTTAACAAAGGATACAAAAGTGAAGTTGTATTCATTATATTGGTTTTGGAGTTTGGAGAGCAAACTAATTGGTCGCCAGCTGTTGAAATGTGGTTAATGAATGGAAAGGCAATGAAGAGCTGTACCCTGCATCCAGTACAGCTCCTCCCTGCAGGATGGAACAGCATATGTCTGTGTCTCTGGCACAGGATCAAAGGCACCTCAGCTGGTGACAGCCCTTTTGCCCATAACTATGTGAGCTCTAATTTTGCGGGGCAGGGAGACAGTTAAATTAGCGAAAACCAGTGTAGAAGCATCATTTAAGAGTTTATCATTACATTCTGTTGAAGTGACCTTTAAAGTGAGCCAAACAAAAGGGGGTGTACCATCCGAGCCCGTGCTGGTCAGTGCAGAGTGTTGTTCAAAGTCTGCTGCCCTAATGCTATGATTCACAATATCACAACAGCATCAACACAGAAGTGTTACTGCTGTCTGATAACGCACATGTCGTAATCCAGTGGGTGGAAGAGGGAGCCCCTGTGGCCCTGTGACTCCTCGGTCATTTCAGCACATAAAATTATTAGACATAATTGTCACCACTAATGATAAACACTCCTATTTGTGTGCAGGTTTTAGAGCTGAAGGATCACATACCTTGTAATTATCCATCTAAGTGTACCTTGACATTTCATAGGTCAGTGATTTTGTATTACCAGGGACACTAGGATAACAGTGGATCAGAACAAATAGGACAGCATGTAATATTTTGTGTTATAATCAGCTTATCTGGTCAGGGCCCAAGTGTGCAGACAAACAGGCAGCTTGGTTCGATGTGAATTAATTTGATCATCGCAGGTTTTGTGAGATTCTCGTTCTCTGTTGGCTTCTGACTGAGAGGGGCACAGATGTAAGAGCACAACTCCCCTTAAAAAGGGAGTGAGTGATTCTGACATAGTCATGACAGCATGAAGGAAAGGGCAGGAGCCTCTTTTTGCCTCTTTTTATTTTACACTGAGATAAGGTTTCTTGATATGTTTGGTGATGCTGGTCTTGTGGCTAGATCCACTTTATTGCCGTTGAAATTTGTTTGCCTCTTTATTTAAACATGGGTATCTTTTGTTGTTTGTTTTTCCAGCAGCCTTTGACCTTTTTTTATTTTTTTTATTTTTATTATAGATAATAATGGCTAAAATGAATGTAGAGAGCCCTCTGCTGTGGATAATGTGTTAGCTGCGCCCCTATAATACCTGGATTTCTCACATGCACAATTGCACGTATTAGTGTGCCTTGATTCATGGTTTATTTGTAGTCTGTGTTTGTCACCCTGCTCAGTTTTCAGTGTTGACACTGCCTCCTGAGGCTTTAATGCTTGTCTGGACCTCTCGGCCAACAGTCCATCACCACAGCAGCTAATCTACCTGTACAGTTTCTGGCTACTCTAATTTGACTGAGACGGCAATGACACTGTTGTTCATTTGCTTATTGCATCTTACTGCATCTTCATCAGAATGACTTTGAGCAATATTTAAAATAATTGTTCCATCTTCTAGCAGCAAAATATTGAACTGTGTGTAACTCTTTGCAATAATTAAAACTAGCAATGCAAGCATTATTTGTTGAGTCCTTGTTTATGAGCATTTAGCCTCTGTGTATCTATGTGACTAAGCCAGCTGAAAGCATTTGAACTGATTCCCATGGATTTCTGCAAAGTCTACTGGAATCTAATAAAAGAGAATAGAATAACAACACACAGCTCTGTCTTTGTAGTGCAGGGTCCCCAAGTCCATATAAAGAAAATACCTTCCTGCTCACAAATCACACCGTATGATGCGTCAGCGTGCAGTCTTCTCTATGTAACCTCTATGTAATTTCTCCGTGTAATTTATGATAAATGTCTTTTGTTATATGGAGTTTAAAGCTGTGCCATGAGTGATGAAGGTTACCATGTGAACTGAATGACAATCTGCAGAAACTGTCCAGCAAATCCAGCTGGGTATGAGTAAGCCTCCGTGTCTGAGTGGGCAACAGCAATGGGCATCTAGCGTTTGTTTGGTTGCAGCAGTGCTCATCAGATCATCAGATGTTCTCTGTGGCCTTTAAGTCATCAAAACTGCCTCAGCTGCCAAAACATTAAAAAATAAAACCTGTTTATTCTCCCATAATGCAGTAGATTTTTTTTTTTTTTAAAGAATGGATTATTAAATCCAGAATGGCCACATGGGAAATGAATAGATATCCGAGCAACTGATAGGACCCTCCATTATCTACGTAGGAGTGTGTTGTGTATGCATGAGTCATTGTTTAGTTTCCATTAAGACAGAAGTCTCATCTGACATGTTTTTGTTCATGCTGTGGGATTATCAGATTTTGCAGTCTTCTCTCAGAGCCTCTTATACACACAGAGCCTGTTTTTTCAAATTAGCCTTGTGTGCCATTTGCCTCACCTTAACAGATCCCAGTTTATCCTTTTTGTTCCTCTCATATCGCTCGCCTCTCATCTGTACTCTCAATTCATCTTCTTGTTTTTTTCATTCATTATCATTCATTCTCCTGCCTTGCTTGCCTTATTTCACCTTCCACTCTCCGTCTTCCTCCTTTTTTGCTCGTTGGTATTTGTGTGTTAGACATCAGCAGGCAGGTAAGGTAGCGATTGGTGGCTCAGCGAGGTCAGACCCTGGTGAAAGCGGCAGCTTCATTTCTGATTCTCCAGCACCCCAAGGCTCGTGTTTCATGGTAGTGAGTTAGAAAAAAAGAGAGAATGGGAAGGAAAGAAAGTGGAATTTAGACCAGCACACTGCTCCCGACACTGCTGCATAGGTGTTTAATATGCCTGATAGTAGAAGCCTAGCTGAGGTGCCTCAATCCTATTTTTCATTTTGCCCATATTCCCTTACATTCACATTAACATGTAGGCCTCATTGTCTATACTCTACACATCGTCGCCTAAATTCATGTGATTATTTAGAGTATTGCTTTTTATGCTTGTGTTTGGCTAAAATCATTACAGTTGTGTCCATCTGTACCTCTTTTTTTTGTTTTTGTTTTTGTGATGTCTCTTGAGCATCTCGCGCTGCACAGACAGGTAATAACAGCAGCATTTCTTTTACTGATAATAGCAATAAAGAATTAAATGATGACATATCCAGAAGGCCAAAGGTCAAGTCTTGACAGACATATACATAAACTAAAACTTGACCTGATGGCAGAGACTCACCACTGTGAGGCAGAAATTCTGATTCTCTTCCATCTCACTTTTCACCCTACCTCCCTGATCTGGATCCAATTTCTTTTGCCCTGTGAGCATGTGTGTATGTCTACGTGTGTGTTTGAGAGTGTGTGCACATGTTGTACGTGTTGGCATGTTCTTGTTGAACTCTGGGAGCTACTCTTGTTTTGCCTGTAAATCTGTGATTCAGCATTCAGTCTGCATTTTACGGCACACAAACAAACATACACAGCGATACACACTTGCAGGTGCCAGATGAGTACAGTATTAGTGGAATGCAAGCATCTGTGCCTGCACACACAGACTTAAGCTGCAGGGGTTATGTAACTTACTCTGTCATTTAAAATGATTTAAAATCACAAGTCCTTGCTGTGCTGGACTAGATTACCATGTTCTGGGCCAGGAGTAAGTGCAGTATAGTCGTGTACTAAATGATGCTAAGTAAAATTTATGTTTGCGTATTGAGTAACAGAGGGGAATCCTCTCTTAAAGACCTCGACATTCCTCCTGCTTCCTTGATGGCCTGACCTTTGGCTGCAGCTCGGCTTGTCTGGAAAACAAAATCAAACATGTCATAACAAGAACCTACGATGACCCAGATTTAATGCCTGTGCCCCACCTTGTAAGTTAAAGATAATGGCTTTGCTGTGATTTCAGCTTTATTTAAAGTGATCACTAGATGCAGAAGATTATCTCATTGTGGATGTTGGATGCCCAGCTGTCAGCTGCATGTGCTGTGCCATCCTCTGTCACTCGTGCCTCTTCCTGAAACAACATTGGGCAGCACCAGTTTACTTAGATTCAAAGCCTAGAAGGGATGAAAAAAAAAATTTCCTGAAACTGGGAAGTTGGTTTTTGAGGTCGGTGTGTCCATGTGACGCTAAGTTGGACTGCGGACACAACGTGGACATACAAAGCTGATGTGTTTTTATTTTGCTGCTGAGACAGAGGGACATTCCAGTGATTTTTCTTAGATGGAACCAAATCTTTTCAGTTTTTCTCACCTCACACGAGTGCACTAAAATGTTTGGTCGATACATGACCTGGGGGCACATGGGACTTGTATTTACTTATTAAAATTTGACTAAATCAGCACGCTGTGCTCAGATTTCAAGGCTAACCCTTCTAGCATGCAATTGCCAGGTCCACTACTGAGATGCTGCAAGTGGAGCTTGTGCTCTAAGGTTTCTGTTCCAGGAGCACATTTACGTACACATAGGCAGACCTCTGACAATAAGTGTTTCGGGGTGTGCTCAAACAAGGACATTTCATAATCAAAGGGTACACTGCATACCTCGTGGTTAGGGATGAGTTTAAGTAGATTTTCACCCCTTTTACATATCATTATTCAACACAAGGCAAGGCATGAAAGGGAAAAAGAGAGAGGGAAAAAGAGAAAGAAACGAGGTTACTTCTGCTCACTAGAGATTATACGCAGAGCTTTCCCAGCTCCGAAGATCAGAAGACGAAACGCAGAGAACAGGATGGGGGAAGCCTCCTGTGTTAATTAGTCATTTCAGGAATAATACTGTAGTATGTGAGCCTTATTTTGTGGAGATGTTGCTGTGCAGTGCAGTGGAGTCAGCAGCAAAAGAAATGAAATAGTTATAGTATATGAGCCACATGCTGTGGTTGTGTCGGCCCAGGGGGGAACTCTTCATGGTGCTGAGCACAGACTGCTGTATTCAGGGCTGGCAGTAGAGACTGTACTAAATGCTAATGAGAGCATATGAAGGTGCTCTTAATATACATTTCTAATATCAACAATGAAATATTTCTAATGTTTACTGTCCTATTTGCTAATTAGTATAATGTAGCAGAGACAGATGTTATGTTTTGTTACTATTGTTATAATATTGTTATAGTCTGATATAATAGAAACAGGCGCTGCCTTGATGCAGGCACAGTCAGTAGACCTAATTTAAAGGAAGGAAGGAAACATGAAGGTCTTTTTCACATTTCATCACAGTCCATTTAATGTTATTGAGACCTTGTGATCGCAGAAGACTTTAGGCTTCACTGGCCAGGAACATTGAATACTGTACAAATTTCTGTGATAATCCATAATATATGATTGAAAATTGTATGGATTAACCTTAAAGTTGGTGGGAGTAGAGGAAAAAACCGAAGATCAATAGTGTTACTTTCATGTTAATGTGAATGTAAGGGAATACTTTCTTTGGGGATCACAAACCATCCAGTACAACGTGTCTAAAAGCCATGCACTGTATCATAGAAGTAAATCTAATGCAATTTCATATAATCAAGATATGCGTGTAATGATTAACTTCAGTACTGGTTAATGTGCCGCTGATTTGTTTTTTTCCTTTAAATTGGTTGAAATTAACAAAAAATAGAAATGAAATAGAAGATGATCACATCTGAGAATCTGGGCAGTTGTGGTTGATTAATTTTCTATTGATTTGCTTAATTGCTTAATTAATTAACCAATTTATCCAGGTGCCTTAAAAAATGTAATCAATGCCAGGATTCAGTTTGAAAAGATAAATATTACATTGCAGCACATTTATTCTTGATGCTCCTGAATCATTTATTCTGACCTAAAAACTAAAATTGCAAAAAAGATATTGATTTTAAAGATGCTTTTACATTAAACTGAATACAAAATATGTCCTGCATACACGGCCACAGTGAAAGAAAAAAGTACACATCAGGACATAATAAAACATTATCTGCTCCTTACCAGGACTTAAAATTAGGGAGATACATGAACAACAACACATTACATTTTACACTGGGTGATTATTTATGCAGAAGCATGAAAAACCAACTAGACCACATCATGATTCAGTAGCTTGTAGAACCATCTTTGGCAGCAGTAGCTTGAAGTAATGCTTTTCTGTATGACTTGATCAGTCTCTCACATTATTGTGGAGCAATTCTGGCCCACTCCTCTTTGCAGGATTGCTTAAGTTCATTGAGGTTTGTTGGCATCCGTTCATACACAGCTGTCTTAAATTGAGGTTGAGGTCTGGTCTTTGACTGGGTCGTTGCAACACCTTGATCCTGTTCGTCTTCAGCCATTCTGTTGTAGATTTGCTGCTGTGCTTGTGATCATTGTCGTGTTGCACCAAGCTTTAGCTGTCAGACAGATGGCCTCACATTTGACTCTAGAATACTTTGGTATAGAGGGGTTCATGGTCGACTTGATGCCTGCAAGGTGTCCAGGGGTCCGTTGGCTGCAAAACAAGCCCAAATCTTCAGCCCACCACCCCCTTGTTAGATAGTTTGTATGACGTGTTTGTGTTGATATGCTGTGTATTTTTTAAGCACACAGCATACCAGCACATATCAAATGTGGTGCTGTGCATTATGGCCAAATGTCTCCACTTCGATCTTGTCTATCCAAAACACATTGTTCGAGAGGTCTTGTGGTTTGTTCAGTTGCAGCTTTGCACAGCTAAGCCGTGCTGCCATGGTCTTTTTAGAGAGAAGAGGCTTTCTCCTGAAACCTTTCCAAACATGCCATACTTTTTCAGTCTTTATCTAATTGTACTGTCATGAACTTTGGCATTTAACATGCTAACTGAGGCCTGTAGAGTCAGAGATGTAGCTCTTGGGTTGTTGCAGTTTCTGTGGGGATTGCTCGATCTGACCTTGGGGTGAATTTGCTAGGACGCCTGCTCCTGGGAATACCAGCAACTGTCTTAAATGTTTTACACCAGTGAATAATCTTTCTTCCTATAGACTGATGGCATTCAAACTATTTTCACTTATAATCTTTCCCACACTGATGGGCCTCTTTCCTCTTTGGCATTATGTTTACACACACACACCTGAATGCTCCAGACCAGCAAGCTGCCAAAACCTCTGTTTTTATAGAGGTGCTCACACTTGCTGATGATCAGTTACTCAACTGCATTTGATTATCGGCACCTGGCTGCTACTTATTCTCTTAATTCCTATGGAAGCAGTAAGGGTGTACTTAGTTTTTTACACACTGCTTCTGTATTGTGGCTTAATTTTTGTTTTGCATGTTTTGTAATTCATCTGAGGTTGAATTTACCTGATTTTGAGACCTGCTAAGTACCCGATGACATTTATGCCCTGATATGTAAAAACCGTAAAATTTGAATTGTAGTATATACGACACATGTAGAGTAGTGAATGCACCTCTTTTGTGCATTTGCATTAGTGCCACTGAGGCACAAATGCTAGACACAGCCTAAGGGAATGGTCTTTCTCATCTGTCTTCATCTGCTGTGCAGTAAACGCCTCTTCACTTATACAGGAGCTCATTACTCACAGTGGCAGCCATTTGAATCTTTTATCAGAGGAATTTTTAATTGAACACTGGCAAATGTGCTCCAAAAAAATGGGCTTCAGTGAGTCTGTGAGCTGTGTGTTTGTATGTGTGCGAGTGAAATATTCATCGGAAAAGTTTGGGCAACGCCGTAGCCGTCTGGTTCTGCAAAGTGTACACATTAGATACCAGCCCACATGGAAGATGGCAAGCTGTCTGTAGAAACTGTGTGTGTTTCACTCATAGGGAATCATTTCTAAAGCAGAGTATAAAAGAAGTGGCTAGAAGAACTGTGGAGTTTTAGGGCCTTAAAGTCCTGGAAAAACACCTGCAGCGAATAATCGATCCCACCTGAACAAGTAAATGAAACTACTTTCTGTTCTTTTTATTTCAAAGATCAGCAGTGTTTCCCCCTCTTTGGAATCACACATCACTTTTGTCACACTTGATTGAGTTAAATTTAGCTGTTGGTGAAGAGTTGGCAAAACCTAATCATACTGTTACCCCTTTTATTCTCAGCCATGAATCATTAGTCAAATTAAAAAAACAAACAAACAAACTTATAACAGAATCATAACCACAGCCATACATTTATTTTAGCTCCTAGCTTTTCCTAATTTAGGATTTAACCATGAACTGTGTGCTTGAAATGGTGTTCATCTTCCATTTCTTTCCATTCACACAACTGCTGAATCTTTTGAAATCCTTGGTGCACACTTGCAGATGGAAGCGCATAGATTTTAGCTATTGGATCCACCATCACAGATAAGTGGTCAAAGATTTAACCAGAAGTCTGACGCTTTCCTGGGGTGAAATGCCACAAGGTTATAGGTTACAATAGGGTCAGAGCTTGTTCATCCTCCTCCTCCTCATTATCTTGTTCTCTGACCCTATTGCTCACTGTCTTATTAAATACAGTCAGAACGACAGCAGGTCAGGAGGGCAGCAGTAACGAAAATGTCTTCAATGGGTATAGTCAAACTCAAAGCAGCCTGTGAGCTTTGCTATGATGAAGCACACATTCATGCATTTCACATTTTAGTCTCGCTCAGGGGCGTGTGATGCTGCCTGTGTGCGTGTGTGTGCGTGTGTGTGTGCGAGAGTGTGTGATATAGAGCTATGATAGTTTTGTTTGTTCTGATTAGTTTTTATTTCTATTTCATTTTGACTTTTTGTTTTAAATTCAGTTTAGTTTCAGTTAGCGTCCAGAGTGGATTTTCTTCTTTCAGTTTAGTTTTAGTTTAGTTTTCATTAGTTTCAGCGTTAGTTTTAGTCTTTTTGGTTATTAATCTATGGAGGGCATATGTCAGAGGCAAGATTTAGGAAAATAAGCACAGGTATTACAATAAAAACACAGAACTTTTTAAAAACTCTTGACTCACAGACTTTCAGTCTCAATAAACACGCAAAGCTGGCATGCATTTTGGACTGTAAGAGTATTACCATAGTATGCATACTATGCATTAAACTGATATCCATTAAAAAATATTGTGGGTACTCTCGTGACTATAGAAGGCATCCAAGCTTCCCAGCTAAGGCCGCTGTGGTGTTGGAGTGAAGGCACACAAATGAGACTAAACACACCGGCAGCTTTGATAGGGATATCCCGTTTCTCTCTGTGTGCCCCTACTGAGAAGCGAGCGGAGACGAGTTCTCTGAACAACACTGTTAGTTGAGTAACTGACTGCGCCAGACTTTAGTCATGTTTTGGCTGAAATTGCACATTGTGAAGAAAGTTGAATTTCTTTTCATTGTAATTCCAGCTAATGCACTGTTCGGCTCTCAGCCTAATGGAAACACAACAAGCACTCAGATCATTTGGAGAAAATATTAGGCATTAGTTGAAAACGTGTTCAACCTTATATTTCCCCAATCAAACAGGGGATGCAGTCTACCATACAGGTATACAGTATTTAATTGCAATAATTGGGGCTGAATTCCAGTGCAAGTCTCAGTGCCAGAGGACAGCGGTGCCTTTTTCCAAGCAAAAGCAGTATAAAAGCTGTAGTAACGGATAAAATAAAGTCTCCTTACTTCTTTAGTATACATGAGTGTGTCAAAAAATTCATATTGGGAAAATAGGGGAATTTTGGATATTGTATGAACAGAAAGTTGCCCTTTCTAAAAGGGTTCATTTGGATTTCATACATATTGTCATGTCCGTTTCGTGTTAGTGAAGCAGCACTCACGATAGCAGGGCCCTCGAAACGGAACATGGCCGTAAGTAATGTTACCAATTACACCTGTGTTTATCCTGTGAAAGAAGGTCAGCATCGCTGCTCTGCAGATGGGCTGTGCTGTGCATGCTGTGGTGTGTTTAGGGGTCCGCTGAGACCCTGAAACACTACACAGCACTCATTATAGTTATTAGTTACACGTGTTCTGATTCTGCTATCAGAACAGAAGCAGAAGCGTCTGCTGTAAAGCTGGTCAGTAGACTCAACAATTACCAATGTTAAAAAATTGGAGCAAATATAATGGCTTATAGATTCACAGTCTGCTTTAGCTCCTGCCTGTCTCAGCGATGACATTTGAAGGCCTCCGCTGTACCATTAGTGATGGCTTTTGACACTTCAGCGTATATCAATAAACACCTGGTTTGACGACCGTTAGAATAGCTTCTGGGTTTTTCCAAGGGTTGCTTCATAGGCAGAGACTACCCTCACTAACGGCTAACCCACACCTGCTCATTTTGTTCTATAAGCAGACCTGAAGTATGACAGAGCCAGCTCAGTTCAGAAATGAGCTGGAATAAGGAGCTGGAAATGAGCATAACGTGCATATCTGTATTTCCTTGCTTGCTGTCTTGTTAAAACTGTCTGTGTAGGTTCTCAGTGATCAAGCTCATGATAGTCTTAGGAGCTTAAAAAGAAAACGACTGGACTTCTTTAAGTTTGTTGAAGGCATTTCACCTCTTCTTTGTAATTCTAAAACCAAACAGTGGAGAGTCCCAGGTATTTAAAGCCTAGAGGGGTTGTCCCTTGCATCAGGTGACCTCAATAGTTCACATCATAGGGTGGGGCAAAATTTCACAGTGGTTTCACCCAAAACTTTTGGTGGTAATGACCCAAGCACATGATTAATAGTGCGTCAATGACCACATCTTTGAGGGACAACCCCTACTAGGGTTAAAATACCTCAGACTCTTCACCTTTATGTTTTAGAACTGAAGAAGCCTCGTGGATGAGAGGTGAAACCCTTTCAGCAAACTCAAAGAAATTTAGTTGCTTTCTTTTTAAGCTGTCAAGAGTTGTTAAAACTGTTTCCTTGGTATTTCAGTCCATCATTAGACAAAACCACTTCAAACCTTTACAGTAAATATTTCACCACACGTTTTCAAAATCTTCATTCCATATTTAGTGGTGAGTCAAACAAAATTATGTCGTGGATACAAATTTGTGGCGACTGTTAACTTGAATATGACATATTAAAAACAAGTACAGATGTACAAAACTATCTATCTGTCTATCTATCTGTCTAGATGTATCCAGAATTCTAAATATTTGGGATCTGTAAGTTTCATTCAGATTTGCCCAACTACTGTATTAAGGAGGGAATACATACAGACATATAAATGCATGTGCTACAGAATGCTTAGGATGGCGACCAAAGCATTGCCATTGAGAGTGTGTTGACATTTAGTTTAAAGCACCACTGTGTACAGCTTCTCATAGGTCTAGGATGGTCTAACCCTGCTTTTATTTGCAGAAGTTTTAAGCAGATTTTGGTTTGATCTTTTTCATGATAGTATTCATTAGGGGTCACACCCTCTATCCACATTTTTTTGACCTCTCATTTCGAAGCATTTCAGCCTGTTCCCCGGACATTGAAACATTTGTAATCTCTAGCAGATAACCTCTGCAAATCTCACTCATGCATTCACATACACATGAATCCCCGACACATCTACTCGCACACCTAAATGCTGAAATGGCTCAGCTCAGTCTCTTCCTGTTTAGTTTCACTGAGTCCTCTCAGGAAGCTTCTGTTCCTGACAAACCAAAGCAGCTGTCCTCTGCTTTTTTCCCCTCTCCCCAGGAGACTGAGATCAGCACCAGAAGGAAGGAGTGTGAAGCACTTGATGCAGAGGTGAAGAAAAAGAATCAAACATGTCAGACTTTGGTAAGTGCCCCAAGAATATACTTTGGCCTCTGAATGAAAAGGACGGAGGCTAAAATTGATTTGTACCCTGAGAGCTTTGCCTTCTATCATCACACACAAGCCTCCCTTGAGAAACTGAGTGGCAGTGATAGCATGGTTCCCTGGCAGTGACTGAAATGAGAAAAAAAAAATTGGAACAATTAATTGCAGGGTGCAGTATCTGTGGGTTGGGTTTTGTTGGCATGGGGACTACATTTGAGAATGAGCGATACACATTGCTGTAGTAATTACTTGTTGTGAGTGATCGTGCACAAACCGAAGAAATACAGCACATCTTGTGCTGTAGTATCTTCACGCTGTGGCTTTATTGGTGTCTTTTGGATACATAGTCGCTCTGTACAACATAGCTGTGATGTAAATGTACAGAGGTACACAGAACTATGTGTGTGTGGTCACAACTGCAAAAGGTCAGAGATATGTTACACAACTCTTGCTTTTTCACTTGGTAGTTCTTTAAGGACATTTTCTCATAATGCCCCAGAAATGTCACTCTGCTTCCCGTTGGAGTGGCCTTGACTCAGGACAAAAGGTAAAGAGAAGAAAAAGGGAAACAGACGGGCCCTGCTGATTATTAAAAAACAACAACAACAAAAAAGCCTACATTTAATCTTATTATACTGGATTCATCTTATGTTAATCTCATAATATGACAGAATAATTCAGTTTTCTTGGTTAGTAGAAGTTATATATAGATGTTTTCTATTGAAACAAACAGTGTATCTTTACCTTAGCAATGCTGGCATTCGAATGTGGTGATGACTTAAATGAAGATTTGAAGATTACATTTTTCTTGTTAAATGGCTACCATTTGTTTTTTTGTTTCCTGTTAAGAGCCACTCTGTTGGAGAAAAGAGAGTAGAATTCCTCTGACTGGGTGCAGTGTTGCAGGGTGAGGCAGATCACACAAGACAGCGTTTTTAATTTTACTGTTTGGTGGTGTGGGAGGGGTGGGAGTGGTGGGATTTGCCATTGAGGCCGGGCTAAATGCCAAATGTGATAAAATAACCAGTGACCAGCAAAGGCAATAATTACCCTGCTATATTTTATTTATTTAACTGGGGAAACATTCTGTACCTGAGGCAGAAGGAGTTCTCACGGCTTCTCACAGCAAGGACATGTAGACAAGTTGATGGTTCCAAGCCAGAATGACTAATCAGTGTATTTCACAGTGTGCCAAGTTGGAGATGCTTCTGTCCATTAAAGTTCAGTTCGAGAGAGAGCAAAGTTTTTCTGCTATGATGTTCCAGTGGTGCTCGGTAAAGTTGGTTACCCATGGACTCTGAGGCAAAATGCTCAACTAAAGAATTTTAGAGTATGTGTGATAGTAAGAGTAGATAAAGCATTATTCTTCCACTCTGTAGTTTGAGAGCTGGGGAAAAAAAACTTTAGACATCAAAGCTTCTTTATAAAAAGATGAAGTTTGGCACCACAATAAAAGTATACATGTTTGAAAGAGAGTAGTAAAAGACTAGTGCAGATGGCCTGAAACTGAATTTTTTCCCTATGAAAGGTAGGAGCTCGAGGGACTCGGCAGTAATTTAAATCGCACTGTCTGGTCCTAGACCATTTGAATTCATTTCGTCATACCCGTAAGCCCCCCCTCTTTAGATGAGCTGTCTTTGTGTGTCGCTTTCTGCCCTAAATAAACACTACATTAGGACAGTTTTCTTTGCTGCCCTCCTCTCACCGTCCCTGCCCACAGCAGCACTTCCCTTCTCGCCCATTATTAGCCTGCTGAGTCCAGGGGAAGCTACCCAAAGGACAAACTGTCCCCAAATGGCGAGCAGAAATGGCAGGCTGGTCTCCACAGACTGCAGTACAGCTCTTATCTCCCCCTGCACCAAGCTTCGAGAACAGCGACGCAAACACAGACAAGACCAGGGAATTTTATTGTGAGGGGATGGCGAGTTGACAGTAATGTCACTTCCTGTTTGGTCTAAACCAACTCCCTCTCTCTCCTCTGTTTCCTCTACATCTCATGTTAAAATGAAGACCAAACGTGCAGGATTACCTGCTCTGTTGGCAAATTTTTAACAGTCTCAGTAGGAATATACACTGATATTTCTTTTTTTTTTTTTGACCAAGTGTTGAAATTGCACATTTTTATTAATGTCCCCCCTCATCGTGAGTTCAGCGGCCGTGTATATAAACACATCATCTGACTGAGTGTGTGAGTGACAGTAAACACTGTCACAGCCATCTGGCACCTCTACTTTCCTGGGTATCGGGTGTATAGCTACAGACCATCAGCAGAGCATGCCTCCGCGAGCATTTAAAGCCTGTTACCATGGCGACAAGCATTAGCTGCATCAGCGTTGGTCAAATATGTGTCCGCGATAATCGAAGATCAGTACTGAGGGAGACGGCGGGCAGGCTCAATAAGTCCAGGGTCTTTATAGCAGTGCTGAACTTTATCTCCAGGGCGCCTTTGTAGTTAGCTTTGTTATCATTAGGAGCTGTTTGTAAACACAAACACCTTCTGTTAAAGGTGCGATTGGCATCTCATGTTGCCTTGGACACATGGCACGCACTCTAGGTGCCAAAACTGAATTTGAAAATGGACTCTGATTTCTTCTTATGTTTCTTCTCTTTTTTGTATAGTACAGAAAAGTGGCTCATTTTGCTTTTTACTTCATGTCCGTGGAATCCTGGTGTGTTAAAGTGTTGTAGAGATTCGAGTGTAAGGGGTAAAAAAAAAGGAAAAGTCTAACTGTGAAGCTGACCAACTGTTTAAAGTCGGTCATCTTCACAGTTCTACACCATTAGATGATATTTTAGGCACATTTCTGACACTATAATTGAGTTTATGTATACAACTCAATACCTACTGCCACCTCCTAATAATATTAGAGATTATAGAAGTGATGAAAAACCAGTCTTCAGTTAGGGGACGTATATGCTTTCTCCTTTTGCTGCACATCTAGACAGCTGGCAATTACCTATTCTGAACAAAAGGAATAAGATGCCTTCATCCACATTGAACAGAGGCCACTGAATATAGAGTAAGTGGGTGAAATGTTTGCATTGCTCGCGAGTTAAATGGCAGAGTTGATTCATATCATCTGTCAGCCTTGTCAAAACTTAACACGTTGTTGCGGCACACGAAGCTGAGTCAGAGCATGTCTGGACAAACTGCACATTTGGAGTAGGAGTAGCCGGGTATTCTGCCCCCAAGGCCTAATTATATTTTTCCACTGCGTATCATTCATTAAACTGTCCTAGCTCTCCAATCAAGATCAAATAGAATGCATTCATTCATTTTTTTTGTACCCCTGTTATTGCTGTGGTCAGGTGTGGCAGTCGCTTTTTCTATAATTTAGTCTTTTTGTTCTCTGTCTGTTTTTTGTAATACCTCCTTTCAGTTAAACTTAGTGTTCTTTGTGTGCTTGTTTGTGTTGGTGTGCAAGAAAATCTCACCTCAGCAGAAATCTCAGGTTTTCAGCTGAATAATGCTGAGGACGGCTCAGTATAGGCCACAGTGTTTTCTGCATTGAAATGTTTCCACGGCTTGGCTCACGGGCTCTCCGTAAAAATGTGTCTTGCCAAGGGATTATGACGTGCGCTGATCTGTTTAAAGCATTAACACATCAACAATATAGGACAAAGTCACAGCTGATTCTTTGCGTTTGAGACAATTTGGTTTGCATCATTATGCATGTGTGCTGTCACATCCAAATTCCCCCTAAAAAAGGATTTTAAATGAGGATGGCAGTCATATTGAAATGTTTAAATTAACAACAAGCCAGGATGTCTTATGTAATTCAGTATATTGTTCTTTCAGCGTATGCACGGCAAAATGACAGCTTTTGCTGTTTTTTTCTGTAGCTGTTTGTCCTTCAGCGGGAACACCTGGAGGCTCAGCCAGCCCATATTAGCACCGAATTGAAGGATCAATGGATATGAATAGGATTGCCAATGCAATCTACTGCTTGTTCGGGAAGCATTAAAATTGACTGGACACAATCGATGCAAGTGGAATCTTTTTTTCTTTTTTTGTGACATAAATTAATGAAAAAGCAGCAAATCTCACTCTCAACTCTTGTACTGTCTTCAGGCTGTTGTTTACACTGCATGTCCTTGACAGTGTTTTCTCCTCTATGGTCTTACATATGTGACTTTAATTTATACTGTGTATCAGATGTCACGCTAGTATTGTTATAAGTAGGTGTAGAGAGTAGTAGCAGTTAGAGGCGGGGATCATCAGAGACCCAACGATGTGATATTGTAGCAATACTTAACCCATGATAGAACGTTTCTGCACTTTTAAACATTTTGTGACATGCTGAATATTGCAGTGACATATATTGCGATTTATCTTTTTTCACTGTGTCACAAGTTGATGCAACCCTTTCTGCTATACTCAAACTTTCCCCAACTTTATGTTTAACTTCTCTGAAGCCTGGGTATGGCGGTGTCTACGAAAAAATATCACAATGCTCTCACAGCACTATGTGGATACAGGTCTTTGTACATAAACTGGGTGATGGATTGTGTCATTTTCTTAGCTCCCTTTGAATCGGGAGGCAGCTTTGTCAAGCTGAATGCATCCACTGTCGGCTGCTTTTTCAGGTGAGCTGATTTAATATTCACTGTTTTCAGAATGAGACGAGCCTTTATGGTCGTAGTAGTCCCCGAATAGTTTACTTTCATTTAGCACTCCTTGGGCGGCACAGTGGCATGGTGGTTGCCTCAACGTGAGACGGGCCTGGGTTGAATTCATCATCTGGAAAGGGCCTTTCTGTGTGGAGTTTGCATGTTCTCCCATGTCTGCGTGGGTTCTTTCCGGCTTCCTCCCACCAAACTCCAAAGACAGTCAGTGTGGTTAGTGTGATTAGGTTAACTGGTGATTCTAAATTGCCCATACGTGTGAATGTGAATGTGAAAGGGTGTCTGTCTGGCAGCTAAGATAAGCTCCAGCCCCCCATGACCCTGAAGAAGAGGGATGGATGACTATCCTTGCAAATCCCGTGTGTCATATCCATCTGCTTTGTCTCATATTTCTGAAAAAAATCCAAGACACATTTGATGTAAATGCACATTGTGCTTTTCTGGATTCTTTCTACAATGTCTTAATCTTCATTTTAACAACTTCCTCTCTCAGACTAAATTTCAAATATGCTGATTTCGTTTAAAACAAAAATAACGACAACAACAACAGCACCGTGTGGTGAACTGAAAAAGAATCGATTTTATTATTCCAGCACTAAAAAGTTCCATTTGTGTTTTTATTGTATATAGTAAAATATAGATATTTGGTCTCCCTGTATTGATATTATATGATCTCCAAAATATGGCAATACTATGCTGTAGCATAAAAGCTAAAAGACTGTATGTCTGTGAAGGTTCTCATTCATCCAGGTCATGGTAGTCTAAGGAGCTTGGAAAGAAAAGCGTATGGACTTCGCTAAGTTTCTTGAAAACGTTTTCAGCAGGAACTGAAAACACTTCTACCCTCCCCTATTTTAGAAGAGGTTTTCAAGTTTGTGGACAAGGCTCAGCAGGCCCAACACTCTAAAGGAAAAGAAAGACAACTCAGGAAATTCCACACTTTGCTAACCAAAACCTTTACTGCCCAGTCTACATCTACACAACACAGAGAAGAACAGGAGGACTTCACACATGAAGACAGTCAGGAAAAATGGGTAAAGAACTTTTCAGACAGGAATCTCACTGAACCTGAAAAGAAAGTGTTAGCCAAAGGACTCAATTTTGCAATTTCTCCTCAACAGCTGCCCATAGTGGACCTCATCACAGCCACAGAAACCGCCATAAGGAACAATAAATTAACACATACAGAAGCAGAGCAAATCAGGATGAAGGTTTCAGCCACCCTCTCCAGTGCCAAAGTGCCTCCATCTAACCTCACAATACAAGAAAAGAAGGCCGTCACGTCCTTGAGCAAAGACCACAACATCACCATATTACCAGCTGACAAGGGAAGGTGCACTGTGGTTCTAAACACAACGGATTACCACACAAAAATTACTACACTCCTCAGTGACAGCAATACCTATGAAGCCTTAAAACGAGACCCCACAAGCAAAAAGAAAGTGATCA
>VVHJ01046262.1:0-35223 GCA_015107715.1 Tylochromis polylepis
GCCATCTTTTCGGCGCTGGACACAGATCCGCCTGACTGCATCGGGTGGGAGTAAGCATCAAAGGCGTTTGGGAGGGGGGTGAGTGCGTGTCTGTGTCAGTGTACATGAAGATTTGCGTGTGTGTGTGTGTGTGTGTGTGTGTGTGTGTGTGTGTGTGTGTGTGTGTGTGTGTGTGTGTGTGTGTGTGTGCTCGTTTCTCCCACAGCATCTGGAACATATTCCCACTTCACCACCGTTTATGGTAGAACCATCACCAGCAGGATGCATGGACATCTTCGGAACTCCCGGCCCCCAGCTCTCTGCTTTTAAGAGCAGCTGAAAGAGAGGCCCTGCTCAGGGAACAGCAGGCCAAACTGTGCCCCTCAGATGCATCCATTAACAGACTCACTAGCTGGGGTCATGGCCCTATTTACCAACTTTCATGGCTAGAAATGATATGGCGCCGGGGAGGACATTAAACCTTGAGAAATATCACATTATGGAGCTTGCAGGTGCTCAGAGTCAGATGGAAAAAGTATTGTCCTGGTAAAGTTAATCCGCTTTTAAGTGTAATAATGGAGTCCACCTCTACCTCTTACATATTTTCATTCCTAGTTTGTTTGGGATTACAGATTGTAATGTCACTACACAGTAGTCACTAGAAGAAAAGCTCAGATTCAGGGCTCACTGTGCTACATAAATTCTTCAAGTCAATGGACATAAAATTAAACTAAAAGCCGCAAAGCTTGTTTGTAGTCATGTCAAAGTACTTGTTAGAACACAGTGAAGCACTTTTAAAGCACTTGTAAAGTGGTGTAAACATCATAAGTCTTTGGTAATTGTTGCTATGGGAAAATTAAAAAAGTACAGGAGAGGCTTGACATAGCGGAACAGGCTGGAGCGTAGACACACAGGCTCTAAATCAGTATGTAGTTAAACAGTGAACATTAAAGCTGGATGATGTTTCATTGAATTACACGTAGTGTCGCTTACCGAGTGTTCCTGATTTATTCTGTTCAGCCTGTAATTGAGTCTTGAGTTAGCTTTGCAGGTACAGGAATTTTACACTATAAAGTATTTGGCTACTATTATATTAAATACTGTATACTGTTAATATTATACTGTAGGATCTTGATATTCAAGAGAAACCGTATCACAGCAGTCCCAACTCCAATTTGTTGCAATCAAACCTACAGTAATGTGCAGAAGTTTTGAGCCAACCCTCATTTCTTTACATTTTGCTAGGAAAATAAGGAAAAAGAAGCGTGCAAGCATGCATGGGAATAGAGTATATAAGGCAAAAAAAAAAAAGAGTTTTCATAACAAGTTTGAAAGTCAGCATATGGTGTGATCACATTAAATTCTTCAACACAGTCTAAACTCAAGATTTCTTGTCATTGTCTTCAGGAATAGTTCCCCAGGCTTCTTTGAAGGACAGTCCAAAGCTCTTCTTCGGGTCTTTACTGACTATTGTTCTATTCTCTGTCAACATGATCCCAAACTGCTTCAGTTATGTTGAGGTCCAGGCTCTGGGGAAGCCAGTCCATGAATAATAACATTCCATTGTATGTTTTTTTTCTATTGAGATACGCTTTAACTGCATTATTATTGTATTTTGATCATTGACATGCTGAAAAAAACAAAAAAACATTGTCAATCTTTCCCTGAAATGCGTCCCCAAACCATGAAAGAGGGGTTTTACATCAGTGTTGCACATCTCTCCTGACTTCCTCCTGATATACTAGAGACAATTTGAACCAAAAATTTCATCACTCCATAAGACCTGTTGGCACTGATTTTCAGTAAGGTTCTTGCATAATTTAGCCTACCTCACTAAAACTCACTAAACTAGAAAGTCAATTTGGATTTCAGCATTGAGATGAGCAGCTAAGGAAAAGAGACTACAAAATATTCAGTAATTAAAACTAAATAAAATAAAATAAATTCCCTTCGACAAAAATAAGCACAAATATATTAATTTTTTTTCAGTTTTTTTTTCTACATGATTTAGAACATTTATGGACAGAAGACGATGTTATGAAATCCAGACAGCTAACTTTATCAACATGAATTTGGAAAATAGCTCAAAATAAATTCAGTTTGTTTGTCTTCGAATCCAAAAAGCAGCAAGCACTCAGAGTTACCAGGGTGTGCCTGTGGCTTTTTGTAAACCAAACAAATAGACCACCCTGAGACAACACTACAGCAGTTAAATGCTGCAGGTCCCTTTCGAAATAACCTGTATTGAGAGCAAAGCACTTAGGTTTGAGGTCTTGCTTTGCTATTTTCAGTATTTTTTGGACTTATTTCTTTATTTCTAACTGTGGTCTCCAATGAACCCCAATAACCCCTTTGGCAATGAAGCACTAAATGCAAAGCTTTGTCTTGTCAACAATTCTGCTTGTTTGAATGCTTTTCTTCTGCAGATTGGGCTTATTAAACTTTAACACTTGGGAACAAGAAAGTCTGCCAGGGAAAGGCAGAAGGAGGGTGCTGGGGTCAAAAATTTACATGAAACTGAATCGACGAAAAAAATTTTCCTCACACTCAGTGACTAGTGTCCTCCTCTTTTCATTTTTATATTTGGGCAAGGTTTTAAAATTGACTTACAATTACGAGAACTCTCCTGTTCACATACTATAACGGGAATAAGAAGAGATGACAAAATGTGATGTAATGTGCTATATTATACTACTATCTCTTAGCAGAAATAACATTTTGAAGTGGTTATTGGGGAGTTAGAAAACATGTTGCCTGTGAATGATGTGTTTGCCTTTCAAGCAGAGCACATCATCCCTTATTTCTCCTCCGTTGACAACAAACATCTCAATCCATCCAGTAGCTTCTAAGCTCTGGTCTAAAACTGGTGGAGTAGCAGTTTGACACTGTCATCAGTAGTGCTTTGCTGCCAGCATGGCTACAAAGTTTGCTAGCAACAGTTAGATGGCAACCCCCTAATTTATATACAGTACTATGTAAAAGTCTTGAGCCACCCCTCATTTCTCTCTATTGGGAAAAGGGTGTAGTGATTTATTGAAACATGTTCTAACATATACAGCAAATACAGCAGGAAAATACAGCATATAAGGCAAAAACAGCATTTGTAAAATTAATACAAACAAAACAAGCTTGTAATGGCCACCTTTATTCATAAACACAGCTTTGATTCAACTAGGCAAGCTTTCTTGTAATTTCTTTAAGTTGACTTCGGGAATAGTTCTCCAGGATTCTTGGAGACATCTCAAAGCTCATCTTTGGCTATTGGCTTCCCTTTGTTCCATGACAGAGAGACTCCATCATGTTTTACAGATGGTTACAGACACTCACCGGACTCGCACCTACTTATTTTCAGTCCAGTTCTTATGTAATTTGGCATACCTTAACCTTTTCTCCCTTTTCCCTCTTCTTTAAGGCTAGCTTCTTGACAGCCACCCTTCCATTAAGACCATTTCTGATGAGTCTTAGGCAAACAGTAGATTGACTGAAGGGCCAGATGAATCTCATTTTTTTCCTATTTCTTAAGAACATGACTGTCAGATATCACTTTCTTTTTAAGCCTGACGCTTCTTCTTTTGTCCTTCAACTTCCTCCAACTCTTTTAACGGCACAATGCACACCATTATAAGTGCAAATATTCCCAACTTTTAGCTAGTAGTTTTTGGGAATCACCTCGCTGGTGCTAAAAAACTCTTTTATGCCTATAAAAATATGTTATCTTTGGCATTTTTCATTGATTAGAAACAAATTTTGCATTTTTGTGAAAGATAACAAAGTGCCCAAAGATTTTCTTTTGTGTAGAAACAGCATTGGTTCGTCCTCTAAGTCAGGAACCTTGTTTATGCTTGATTGGTTAATGGGTTAGTATTAAGAGGCCTAAAAGAAAAAAAAAAATCACAAGAAAGTGTGGCTCCCTGGAAGCAAAATAAAAAGAATGGAGAGGTGGCCCAAGACTTTTGCACAGTACTGTAAAATGCAATTTCTGTGTTGAGACACAAGCAGCCCAGTTTTTTTGTTGTTGTTGGTTTTTAGCTGTCACCTGTAAATATTAACAGTGTGACCTGGTCCCTGTAGTATTTAAACATCCAGATGTGGTTACTTAAAAGCATCCACCACAGCTGAGAAATCCCAATTTCATTCATTCCATATGTTCTTACACTATGGAGCTATGATACTAGATCGGATTTTAAATAATATTATGGCTTTAGAGCCCGCTCAGATTCCAGCTTTTTGAAAAAGTCGGTCCTATATGAGTCACAGGCAGATATGAAAGTGTGACTCATTTTATGAGGCTGCAAATATCATGTGTTTCTCAGAGACAGATGCTGCTGCTGCTGGTTTTCACAGAAAAAGCTTCTGTTCTGTTCTCTGCAGTGCCAGTTTATCAAAATGGTACTAACTGAGGAAATAGCTGGAGTAAGCAAAGTGATAAAGATTACTCACCCACTTTTGTGTTATTCCAAAATGTGAAAATGTGTTGTAATTGAGCCGTACAGGACATGGCCTAAATACATAATTTTTCTGCTGAGAAATATTGTATTGCAAAATGTCAACGAGCCTGTGGAGTGTGACTGTTGGTCTTGTTCAAAAGAGAAATCCACAAGGTTCCTAACTTCTGCTTTAACTTTAGTATAAACTATCTTTGTTGTTGAACTAAATTAGAAGAGTGGTGCATAATGAACTAACCAGAGAAGCCGCAGCCTTTCAAACACTATTGTGATTTCTGTTTACGTTCTCCTTCATCGAGCATTACAGTGCCACCAATTTCAGTTCCATATCTGTGACGTGTCCTACTGGCAGACAACTGTGCATTTAGCAAGAGTAAGAGGCAGTGAGCTCAGCTCAATGCAGACTCATCAATGTACAGTTTCTAACATCTATGTCATTTACATTCCCACTGAAGAGAAGCCAAACCAACATTTTGAATGTTGGGGATACATTCACTAAAGACATATCGTGCAATGTAAATTTCTTATTGTGTAAAATGTTGACGGTAGGACTGCAGCAAACTCTTACAGTGAAAGAGTGTAGGGAGACAGCTGAAAGAAAATGGCTTGCCAGTGAGCTCAAATTCTATCCTTCAAGAAGATAGATGGATTGACATTTACATATTGTTTTTCTGGTCTTATTTAGCACCAGAACCAAACTCACTACCACCCATTTGCACAGTGCTTTTATACAATACATATTGTATAGGACTTTTCCTACAACACACACTCACTCAGGCTCAGCATTTAGGGTTCATTATCCAAGGATGCTTTGACATGAGGACTGCAGGATCGGACCACTGACCTCTACCTTTTGAGCCACAGCCCAAACACAAATCTGCAAACCTGCACAACACATGCAAACTATGAAACATAAAGACGTTCACAAAAAATGATGCGCAACCCCAGTTCTCAAAAAAAGCTGAATAACAAAAGATTTGCAACGATTTGCAAATCTCAAAAACCCAAATTTTATTGACAAGGAACACAAAAAACATGTCGAATATTTTTGTCAAAAAAATTCATTTTAAATTCGAAAACAGCAAAACATCACAAAAAGTTGGGACATAAGATTCAAGCTGCTCAACAATCGTGGGTCTTCTTTGTTGTGTTTTTCATTTTATGATGTACTAAATGTTTTCAGCTGGTAAAAAATCTGTACTGCAGGACGGTCAGCTCAACACCTGGACTCTACTACTGCAAAACCATGCGGTTGTAACGGATGCAGTGTGCTGTTTAACATTGTCTTGCTGAAATATACAAGGTTTTCCCTTAAACACACATTATCAAGATAAGTGCAGATGTTGCTCTATAGCCAACATATGCTAAAAAAAACCTAAAATCTTCAGATTTTGATATGTCTGAATACAGACAAAACAAATTAATGCCATGCCCAGGAAACTGCTCACAGACAATCATTTCTGGAAGTGATCCTGAGCCTATCCAGTGATTTCCATCACAGAGTCATGCCTGTTTTTAATGTAGTGCTGCCTATGGGCCCAAAGATCAGGGGCATCCAGTACTGATTTTTTTACACAGAGAAATTTCGGCAGATTCTCTGAATTTTTTAACGATATTATTTATTACAGATAATGAGATAATTAAAGTCTTTGCAATTTTACATTGAGCAACATAAATATGAAATTATTCCACAGTCTATAAACACAGTATTTTGCAGATTGGTGAACCTCTGATCATCTTTACTTCAGAGAAACTGCCTCTCCAAGGGTTTTTTTCACACCTGCTGTGTGAAAAAAAATTGAACTCTAGTTTGTCCTCCCCCCTTGGTGCGGTTCACTTATACAGGAGTGAGCATGGTAATCACACTTGAGTGCAGAGCAAAACAACTACACCGAAGAAGTGGTCTTATTCCAGTTCCAAATGAACGAACTGTAAGTTTGAGCTAAATGCCCTCCTGTAGCCAGGTATGCTTTGCATTCTGGGATGCAGCAGTGAACCACAGATGTGCAGTACACAAATTGTCAGGCTAGCATCTATCAATAAAATTTATGTAAATTCTCCTGTCTATATCTATCTTCTGTCTATATTTACTTTTATTGGTCCAGACCCAGAAATATCTGACCAATAAGCAGATTAAATATTCTCACGTGTAGTGATACGTTTTGGTTCACTTGGAGTTCTTTTTATGTGAAATTAAACCACAGGAAAAAGTTACAAGTTTACAAACTCATCAGCTGACTTGGACCAGATTAAACAAACTATAGGTGTGAAAATGCTTTAAGATCCTCTTTTTAAACTCCATTCATGTTACTGGCCTGTTGCCAGTTAACCTAATTAGTTGTAAAATGTTCCTTGAGCTGTTTTTTTTTTTTTTTTCGTATCACATACTTTTCAGGCCTTTTGTTGCCACCAACCCAACATCTTTGAGACATACTGCTGCCATCAAATTCAACATGAGCTAATATTTCTCATGAGGATGTCATTAAATGTTTTCTATCTTCTACTGTCAATAAATAATATAATTTAAGTGTTTTTATTTACATTTTACACAGAATTCCATATTTTCCTTTTACAGTATTATTAGTTTTATATATTTTGTCTAGATTCTAAAATGATTGTGTTCGTAGTTAGAAAAATGCACAAACCACTTTCCAGGGCACTACACGAATCCTATAAAAAATGTTCATAGGCCTAGTATCCCCTCAAAAGAAAAGCTCAGAAGCAGTGACTCAGTGTGTCCATTTTCAATTAATATGTGTTTTTGTAAAGCTGAATGGCCGAGATCAATTGAAATCCATTATTCTGGGTGACGTAATCCTAAATTGAAACTGATATAGTCCTACAGAACTTATTTAGCCCTAATGTATCATTTCCTGCACACAGCCTTGTAACTACCAAATCTACCTCGCCGTGCTGTTGGTGAAGCTTTTTCTGTTTTTAGAAAAGATACACAAACAATATCATATGACAAGCTAACATAATTAGTATTAGCCAGCGCTAAGGGTGGGTAATAATTTGTGGCCTGTTATTTCCTCCTCTGTGAGTGAGTAGTTATGTCTTCTATGAACTACTCTCTGCCGCCTGACTCACAGAGATGGATTCAAGCAGCAGCTGCTCTAAGATTTCAGCTGTCAGTGCACTCACACATACTGAAAACACACCAAATGTAAACACATCCAAAACCTTCGGTGCACAGTCTCCGGAGATACACACAGGCGAGACTGGATGTGTAGGCACAAGCACACAATGTAAAGAATTATCCCCTAGAAAATCTATTTCTAAAATAACCTGTAATGGCTCTTTTTTCCTTGGCAGCTACTTTGTGAAATTGGTCTTTTCCCCTTTCCACTATTCAAATATTAAATTAGAAACCACACACAAGTAAATACACAGTACACACACATCAAGTATATACACAAGTTAAATCATTCAGTTAATATCTATCTGACTTGACACTTTTCCTTGATTTACTGAGCAAAAAAACCAGCCTGAGAAATAAAAAAAGACTGAATGAGAAATTCAATAAGGAGCTCTTTCCTTCTCCAGCCAGCTGGCCTTCATTTGTCTCAGTAGCTCACACTCATTCATCATCACAACCACAGTGACAGGGAACTCCCCTTATGCTCTGTCTCCCAAAATCAATACTGCCCTCTGCATAATGGCAAACAATGTACTCCTCTTAGTTTCTCCCATACTCATTCGTGATAATCATCATAGCATGACAGTAAAGAGAACAACAGAGATGACCGCATCACACATTTAAACAAACATTTACATCACTAACTTCCCCATCATAACTTTGAAACAAAAACAAATCAACAACAACATGTTTTTAAGAAACTGCTCTTGCACCAAGGGTCAGAAAATGTCCAGTAACAGAGAGTGACGTGCGGTATGTGTAGGAAATGCAAGTAACTATCACAGATTCTCTGTAGACTGCAACAAATAGACTACATTGGTTTTATTTCCATATTGACACCCAGTTATAGATCACCAGAATGAACAACGGATAATAAAGTTTTGAGCCATATTGTTAATTGTTTTTCCATCGTAATATTCGTGAAAATGATGAATAGCACAAGCATAATTTCATATTTTCACAAAACACCAGTCACCACTGATAAAAACCTAAGGGCTTATATATTTGTATATATAACAGGTGATCTATTATTGGTAGCAAAATGTTTTCTATTGTCATACTTTTTGTCATAATTCTTCATTTTTCTCTGTGGCATTTCTCCTCATTTCATTCTCTCCATCCTGCAGAGGATTTTCCTTACTGGATATATTTATAGCTGGTTTTCCTGTCAGAGTTGAGCTCTGAATATGACAGTCACTGTGGATCAGATCAAGTTACATATGAACGCATGTGGACTGACATGTTTTTGGAATTGTTAAAACTGAACAAATCCTCCAACCTAAAATCTCATATAGGTTTTTTTTTGTTTAATTCTACCCGTTGATGCAGCCTATGTAGAAGTGTACCAGCAGCAGGAGATATGTCACATATAAAACTGTTAAAAATTTTACTTCTAAAAGAAAAAAATACTAATAGCAGCAATTTGGCCCCCCTGTGTCTCATCAGCTCATGGTCATACATCATCAAATTGCAGCGATTGCTCATCAACACAAACAACCAAATTCATGTGAACACCCCTTGTGTTCTACTACCAAAAATGGATACTATCCTTTTTTTCTTTCTGCTTATCCCAAAGTTAATTTCTGTCAAACCGAATAAGAACTTAAACGTTCGTGTAGGTCTTTTTTCCTACTTTCTCCAGGCTACTTGAAGGACATCCAAAGCTCTTCAACGTTAGCTGTGTTTTGTTCTCTTCTTTGTTAAGATGATCCCACATTCCTTCAGTAATGTTGAGGTTCATTCTCTCGGGAGGCCAGTCTATGACTGACAGCAATTGGATTGTGTGTTTTTCTATTCATGTATGTTTTTACTGCACTGGTAGTGTGTTTGAGATCATAGTCATGCTGAAAAATGAAGCCATTGTCAATCAGCCGCTTTGCAGATAATTTTGCATTGTGGATTGAAATATTACTGTCCTTTTCTGCATTTGTGATTTTATCAGTTTTTACAGTATCCACAACACCACTGGCTGGGATGTGGCCCTAAACCATAACAGAGCCCCCACCGTGTTTTAAAGATGGATATAGTTAGTGTTCTGCTTCTCTCCTGACCTCCTCTGTAGATACTGATCAGGACCAAAAGTGTAAAATCTGAATTCATCAAGCCATCAGTCCAGTTCTTGTGTAATTTGGCATACCTCAGCATTTTCTCTTTGTTCTTCCTTAAGAATGGCTCTTGGTGGCCATCCTTCCACTGAGACCATTTGTCGTGAGACTTTTGCAATTAGTCTCGGGTTCTGTGTCAGGCCTTTTCTGGATGCGTCAAAAGAAAAACTTGGAAAAATCTTCATAAAGCCTGGAGAACTATTTCTCAAGACCACTTTAAAAGTTAATATAAAGCCCGACTACTTGAATCCCAAAATCAAAGAAGTAAGGGGTGGCTCAAGAATTTTTGCACAGAACTAAATATAGAAGTGCAGCTTACAGAGGTGCGGGTTATGGAGTGGTTATAACTAACACTGATTACTGATTGGACCCTAAAACCCCTCCACAAAGACAGATTTTGCAGTTATGTGACAACTTTCTGATGTTTGCTAAGTAACTCTTTATCACATTTTTAATCTAGCCTCATATTCGTGTGCTGTTTTCCAGGATGCCATGAAGAAAAAACCTTCAAAAGTCCACAATGGCAGAAAGGTTAAATGGCAAACAAACCCCAAATCAAGTCAGTTTAAGATCTTCGCTCAGATTTTACTTTAGTTTGAAATTTTACCTTTTCTGTCAGGTTTAAGCCCTACAACTATCTGGGTAGCGTTTAGACGGTAAATGCAACTGTGATTAGGTTTAGGATTTGTGGTTAGGTGTTTTGACATTTGAAAAAAAAACACATTAAAAGTCAAACTCATCATGTTAACTTCAGACATCTGGGGACTCTTAGGGCCAGTCTGCCCTGCACAATTAAAAAATGTGCAGAAAGGATACCCAGTTCATTACATATCAAACCCTGTTATTCCTGACCAAGCATCAATATGTGAGAGCTTGGGAGTGAGAAACAATCATCAGACCTAATTTGAAATGCCCTTTGTCCCGTCTCCCTCCCCTAAGCCCCAACCGGTTGTGGCAGATGGCTGTGCCTCTCTGAGCTTGGTTCTGCTTCAGTGTTCTTCCTGTTAAAAGGGAGTTTTTTCCTTCCCACTGTTGCCAAATACTTGCTCATAGGGGGTCCTCTGATTGTTGGGGTTTTCTCTGTATTATTGTAGGGTCTTTACCTTATAATTTATAGTGTGTTGAGGTGACTGTCATTGTGATTTGGTGACATATAAATAAAGCTGAATTGAATTGAATGGTTAGCACTGTCGCCTCACAGCAAGAAGTTCCTAGGCTCAAATCCACCAGACAGCTGGGGCCCTTCTGTGTGGCGTTTGCATGTTCTCCCTCTGCCTGTGCAAGTTCCCCCCAGATACCCTGGCTTTCTCCCACAGTCCAAAGACATGTGTGGAAGGTTAACTGGCGATTCTAGGTGTGAAGGTGAGAGTGAACTGTCTGTCTCTCTGTGGCAACCTCCCCTGGGTGTACCCCGCCTGTTGACAGCTATGACAGATGGGGCTCCAGCCCCACTGCAGCCCTGTGTTAGACAACTGGAAGAAAACAGATGGAATTCAATGCAATATAAAACAAAATACCTCACCTGTGTTTTTGTTTCATTGTTCAAGAGTACCATGCTATTAGAATTAAACTTTGTTTATTTTTTTTGTTCTAATGGTGGGAGAAACTGAAACCCTAAAAAAAAAAAAAAAAAAAACTTGCACAAGAACCCAGGACATGGTTGCTGTAAGGCAACAGTGCTGCCACAGTAAGTTATTAGCAAATGATAACACTGAGCTTTTTATAGATGACTTGATATTTGCATTGGTGCTAAAAAAATTCCACCTTCAACACTCTCAAACCTATAAATTCCTCAGCAAAGTTGGGATCAACATCGCTAATATTCTGGTGCCAAACTTAAAATACCAGTATCTGAATACTCCCAATGAGTGCTTCTTTTTGCCTTTACTAATTCATTTTTCTTCTTTTCCAGTCAGAAGCTTTTTCTTTTTCCATCCTTCAATTACAATTTCCCAACAGTTAAGAGAAATAGAGATTTATTTTTAGTTTGAAATATTTTTGATCATAAGCATTTAACTTTAACAGTTTTTATTATACTTCTATGGCATTTAGCATCATGACCCACCAGAGAGGACACCACACTGTGGGGAATCACTGTTCTATCTAATCATTATAAACCTTTTGCACAGTAGTTGAAACTAAGAGCTAACTGTGATCATTAACAGTGCAGTACATTTCTCTATGTGTGAGTAATTTACATGATTCCTGAGATGCTGACGGTTTCACTGTGTATGTATTCAAGAAGGATTATAACAGCAGGGATGCAGTTGCACACACCTACTAATGATCTAATTCACAAACTATGGAAACACCATATAAATGGGCATACACTCAAAGTCAGACAGTCTGATAAAAATGCATACGCACACTGTACATGACAAAGTGCAAAACAAACCACAGCCTTTCTCCCGAGAGTGAGAAATGATTGAGTGCATGGTCTTTCTGTTGGTCCAAACACAACTAAATTGCATCAGTCAAAGGTCAGTGCTGAACCCTGACATCGTCTGTTCGTGCTTAAAACATCTATAAACATCCATAATCCTGCTGGCATTAGGACAGGCTTAGTGAGGCAGGACAAACATCAGCCTCCACCATGTGAGACTGTATCCCTCACTTCTTAACTACAATGCCAACTATTCTTAGCTACTGTAAAAGTCAGCAAGAATCAGACAGTTTGGTTAGTTTGAATAGCTGTAAAACTCTAGTAAAAAAAATTATTAGCCTCTGAGAATTTTTACACGCTTCAGCACAGATTTTTTTTCCACTGATAAAAGTAAAGACAGTAACAGAAAAGTGAGCAGAAGAGAGATAAAAAAAAAAATGAATACAAGAATTGGAAGAAGAGATATGAAGGAGAATAGCACAAGACTGGAAAATGTAAATCTGCATCAAAAAGCACGGAAGAATGATGCAAAGGTGTACGTATAGTACAATAGTATCCTGCAAAGAAAAATGCACACACTGCTACACAAAGGTGTCATGCTCATTCAGGTTGGAAGAAAAGAAATGAAGAGAAAATGTGACCTAAAAGAAACAAAGCAAAAAAAAAAGAAAGAAAAAGAGAAGAGGGCAGATGACAGCAGTGTCACGTGAACGTGAGCTCACAGACTGTTGCCTGGAGCACCCATTGTCCAGTGGGTAAATATAACAAGAGTAGCCAAATTACGCCATATTTGTCACTGCCACCATAACGGACTTAATGATATATACAGGTGTAGACGAGTGCACGAGATGATTTCATGAGAAATCCGCATACACTTAGCTAGCAGTGTATTGATCAGTAGCCAGTGCCTTCATATGGTGCAGATGAAAAGGACCGGTGGAGAGAATCCCATAGTGACAGGACGACTATTTCTGGACTCCATATCAGTCAGCTCTCTCTTCCTGGTGACTGCAATATTAAAGGGAGGCAGGCAACTGGTGGCATGAAAAATGTACAGCATCATTAGGAATGACCAAGGGCTCCACAGAAGAGAGAGCGAGAGAGAGAGATGGGAGGGTAAAGCTGTATCTTTACACACTATGTAATTTTGCAGCACTCTGGGATATTACTGCTATGCTGTATTATTCTGTATTTTGTCTGTTTGTACTTTTTGTAAGACATTTAAAACATCAGAACACATTGTACTTGTCACAGCAAATGTGCACAGTTTAATTTTATATTTATTTATGCACAGAACAAAATAGCAGCTAAGGCAATGTTTACCTTGATGACATGGTAGACTCTAGATACATCTGTATCTAGAGGACAAGAAAGAAGAATTCAATTCCTAAACCAAATACTTCTAAATTAACCTATAGACACATGTTACAATTTGACACAAGAATCACAAAACAGCACCATTTCACATCAAATGGTTCAACCATGCGTTACAGCCTTCTCTTACTTTTGGTGCCAACAGCAAAATCCAGCTCTTTATTCAGATGCCAGTAGTCATACACAATAAATCCAATGATGAAGCAAAAAATTCCAAAGAAGAAGCAATCAAAAGGCAAACAACATGAATGGGCAGATATTCAATAATCAGAGTAAGCAGAGTTACTAAAGGAACCCAGGCACAGATCAAATAAGGAGTGATAAATGTGGAAAAACAGACTAGGTCCAGAAGAATGTTGGAGAAGATTCCAAAAAAAGTGACAAGTCAACGTGGCGACTGAAAAGTGAACAGCTGGTATACCTGAATTAGCTGAACTGACTAATGTGCAAGCAAGACAAGTAAGGATTGCAAAATAAATCAGGAAATGGTGCAAACTCAGAACCATCACAATATTGTGCTCGTCAATCTTCAAGACACATGTCTATCATAACAAAAACGGTTCCATAATGCTGAACCTGAGCACGAATTACTCCTCCATTAAATCTTGATTACAGCCTGGCACTTCACTGACAGTTTTTGTTTTTATTCTGTATATGAAGGATTATGCTTCTGTATTTGTGCATTTAGCAACCGATATAATCTCTGTTACAGCCAAAGCATCAATAATCATCTTTTTCATAAAATTAAAAAACAATTTTCGATTTGAAAATGAACTAATTTCCCAGTAAATTATCTATTCCACAAACAAATCAGCCTGTGGTAGGGCACACAGAACACAAACTGTCCCAGCGACAGAGTGCGGGCTGCATTGACATTTGTGAGAGCACAGCCGTTAGTGGACAGCTGTAAAATCAGGCAGATATACTGCATATTAGGACACTTAATTCACTGAAACAATGGCCAGTCAAGACAGTAAGCAGTAGGCTCTAAATGTCTGCTGTATAAGTGCTACAAATACATTATGCTGTATAATTGCTGCTTGCTCAATGAACTATAGGTAAGGTGCAATTAAAAAAAATTAACATCTATAACTTTGAAATAAAAGAAGCGCGATGCAAAGGATGAGGCTGCCCTCGGCCCAAGGAGGACCCATCAAGTGTTCATGATTATTACAAAGGTTCAAGTGTGCCTTTCCCCAGCAAGACATCAGCCAGCAAAAATATTGTTTGCTCTGCAGACATCCAATTAAAGGCCATAATGAAGTTTGGGACTAGAGTAGGTAGCAAAGGTTGCTTTAACACATAACCTGCTTGACTCAATTAAAACAAATGCCTGTTTATTGTGGTTACTTTTGACTGGTGTGAAAGCAATTAAAACTTGGTATGGATTAAACAACATGACAGATGCAACTTGGAAACTGAGGTTTCAGTCGGTGGTTTAAGAGAAAAGCAGAACAATAACATGACTAAGGATTTGTAGTTTCAGCATGAATTTGAAAGTTATGCTGTTATTAAATCCATCTGCTAATTTTGATGTTTTCAAAAGTCATCCTCCAGCTTATAGAAACAAAATTTCTTGAGTTTCTTGAAGATAATTTAGCAATGGACTGGTGACTGGGATAGGCTCCACCCCATCTTTTCTCCTTGCTGGACAAGCAGTTATGATGATGGATGGATTGAAATACACATGAGCATCACCATGCGGGATTTTCTCTGATACAAGAGGGATGTACTGAGCTTGTTTTTTTATATTGTGCAGTATACTGTTTACTCAAGAAAACATGAGTTAAACATTGTGACACAGTAACATTCACCCATTATATAATAGTACAATTATTAACTGAACCTTTTCTGTCTGTAAATCATGACCTAAACAGACAGCCAACCAACCTACTGCCTCAACTAGTATGATTCAGATTTTGCCATGAACTCTCTGTTAATATTGACATCATGAATGAGGACATAATGAGTTGCTGCATGACTTGATGGCAGTCACAGGCATTAGATTTCCGCTTGTGGGTCTGTTTACAATTGATAGAACAGGAATTCATGTGACCAAAATAAAAACATGACTAAGTGGCAGGTATTGTTTATTTATTTAGTTGGTTCAGAGCAAATTAACTGGTGTAGAATTACCCTAATAAAAGCCAAACAGATATTCAATGAAGTGTCCACCCAGGAGATGCAGGGATATGTTGCCAGAAGAAATGGATTTTCCAGAAAGAAATGCTGCAGAGACCCTCCCCACTCCTGGTACTTTGCTGCATGACAGGCACTTCCTGAGTTACAATCATGTTAGTAATGGGCATAAATAACAAGGAGCAGAATTGTCCAGTATGGATATTGTTCACTGGCATGACAGGTTAACTAGGCTACTGCTTATATGTTATATCACTCATACAGGTGATATCTTAGTAGCATATTAGGATTCAGTCTTGAATCTTCTAGTTTAAGGACCATTGTTAATGCATGCTTCACAGAGGCTAATGACTGACTGAGAAGAGAAACCACAGTGAAATCCATGCAGTTTTCATTTTCACAGCTAAGATTAGGTCATTACAGCACACATACCGCAAAGAGGAGATTGACTGTGTATGCATGTGTGTTTGTGAAAAATTTGCCAAAACCTGCCATGAGTGTACACTAGTATCCTATTATTACAGATTCATGAAGCTATAAGCCACTGTACAATATCTGAGATAGTGAATATGTAATTCTGTGATACTACAAGGCAGAACAGTGTAGCAGATGCGAAAATGCAATTAACATTTAAATAAGGGGCTGTGAAGGTCAGAAACAAACTCAGCACAAGATGATGAATCGGGACTCCATTTAACGAGTGAAAAGAGTGTTCTCAGGCTCATACTGCTATGCTTACACACAACGATCAGCTATACAAATGAGCATCTTCCATTAGCTTAGCTTGTTCTTGATTCCAGTACCATTGCTGGCCCACCAATAGCACCTTCATAATTAAAAGAAAATCCAAATCATATCAATTAAATCTTTCTGTCAGCAAAATATTCAATACACAAATAAGTCTATTTAATCCACAGAACAGATAAAATAGTGATCTCTATGTAGTGTCTTGTAAAATTATTCTAAACATTTGCCCTAAGTGATAATCTAACAAAAAATGATTTAGCCATTTCATTACTTCCTACACTGACCAATGAGTAATTAGTAACAATTTCAGACCAGACACATCAATCAATATGCTTATCCAATTCAGGGGCAGTTAGTGTCGATCACAGTTGTCATGCCTGCTAGCCTGCTAGTCCACTATATGGCTAACACAGAAAGGCAAACAATTATTCATTCATTCATTCATTTTTTAGAATTGCCAAGGATGCATGTCTTTGGATTGCGAGGGGGAAGCCAGAGTACCTGTATAGAATCCACATGCATAGAGAACATGCAAACTCCAAGCAAAAAGGCTCCAGCTGACCAGCCCGTTTGAACCATAAACTTTAACGCCATGAGGCGACAAAGTGAACCACTGCACCACCATTCTGTCCAATAGCAAACACAGCGAAGCTGAGGTTGAAGCTTTATTGGTGTGGTTCCATACACAAGATATATATAGCTGAATGAAATACCATTCCATGTAGACTGAGGTGCATAAGCAAACACAGTAACCACACTCAACCATACACATTCACGGATAAATACATGAAAAGTACAGCTAGGCAGACAACGGCACTCTTGCAAGGTGACAGTGGAATATTACAGTCTCCAGCAACACTGTTGAGTGCATGACAGTAAATTGTGCAATTGGATATAGCTCTTCAAAAAGGAAGGTAAGATGGTGGTGCACAGTCATTTGTGGTTACAACAGTGTCCAATGTTCACTTGTGTCATTGAAGAACCTCATACTACAGTTGGGTGGGGTCCTTCGAAATAGCAGAGGCTCTGTGGATGCAGTGTGTCTGGGAGAAGAGGTGGCTAGACCCCTATGATCCTCACAGCTGACCTCTCTACACCCTTTAGGGCATATTCACATCTATAGATTGTTTATTGTGGTCTGAATCAGTTGATAAAACGTGTCACTATGAGCCACAAAAGAATGTTCAGCACAGTCATTGGCCAGATGTATCTGGGCAAGAGAAACAAAAGCAAATAATGGAAGAAAGTGCTGTATACTGTATATTCGGATCGAGGTTAGAAAACATTCTCACATTCTCTGAACCTGGATATCCTTTGGAACTGAACCAAGATCATTTCCAGGATCATTTCCCACAAAGGGTCTTGGTGAGGTTGTTTTGGTCGCGCCCGGGTGTGATTACCATGTTCACATCTGCCCAAATGAACCATACAAAGAGGGAAAACAAAACAGAGTTCAATATAAATAGATTAAACAGCTCAGTTATTCAAACACCCTTCAACTCCTGTGCTTTACAGCTCCCAAACCACATAGTGATGTAGCTGGTTAGAACGCTCTCTGCCTGATGGACTGATGACTGCAGCCTGGCAGGGAGTGTCTTCAGTTTCTTCATGAAGTGCAGGCATTGTTGTGTTTTCCTCTCAACAGAGCTGGTGTTGGCAAACCAGGCGACATCATTGGAGATATGATCAGGACAACATTTTATTTTCCTACCTTGTTCATCTTAGAATATTTTTATCTTCACCTATGGTTTTGTACGCAGCGTTTTCTGTTTTGGACTCCGTTTAATGGTCGATATTTTCTGTTTGACGTTGTTGTAGTTTTCAGTTTGGACATTACCTTTGCCTAGGTTATGTTTTCATTCTGATCTTGTTAGCTATTAAGTTTTTCCTGTCCTCCTATGTTCCCCATAACTAGTCTGTGTTTCTGTGATATGTCCCATATTTAGTCAGTTTTGTCTTTGTGTTAACTTTAGCCTGTCAAGCTCATGTGTCTTAGTCTCTGTCTCAATGTTAGTTTCCTGTTTTATTATGATAGTCTCTTGTCCTGTGTGTGTTGTGTTCAATTTTGCTTCCCTCTTGCTCGTTAATTGATTCTGTTCATCTGTGCCTTGGTTTTCCCAGAGACAGTTCCCCCTGTCTCTTTCCTTAATTACTTTGTGTGTATTCAAGCTCTCAGTTTTCCTTAGTTTTTTGTTGTGTTGTACTATTTGTGTGCCTAACTGTTTGCCTTGTGTATTACCTGCTTTGGGTTATTTTTGAGCTCTGCCTCCTTCAGCTATCTGGATTTGCTGCCTCACATAATAAAGGTTTGTTTTTTGATTATTAAAGCCTGTCTCAGACTCTGCATTTTGGGTACAGATTTTCCATAACCATGACACCTAAAGTGAAAAGTTCATATACAGTAAGAGATTTTAAAGTTGTATTCTTATTTAGAAATGACAAATAATTATGTCATTTATGCCCTAATTGCATTATGATAGTATGTCTCCCCCTCCTTCTGACATACTCAACATTACTCTCTGGGGCCACAAGGAAAAACAGAATGATGGATGCTGGTACTTGAGGAACACACAAACAGAAGAGGATTGCGAGGTATTTGTTAAAACAGCTGGAGGCAGGAAGTGTAACCCAATAAGCAGAGTTTAGAATGAACAAATCAACTCAGATCCTCAGGTACAACACAAAATACACTCAGCTCTTTTACTGCCTGCACAATCTCGCATCTCTACTATAGTTACAGATTGTTTGTTTTGCTGTATTTTATTTTATTTATTTTTTTTACTATAATGTACAAAGAAAAGAGCAGAGAAATAAAAGTGTTGCCGTAACCAAGTATTCTCTCCTGTCAGGGTTTTGAGGAGGAAATCAAGTGTTCTGAACTGAGAAATGACACAGCACACCTCAGTGCTTTGCTCTACCTGTCAGTCTACACACAAATGCCTAGGGGTCCATCAAGCGGTTATTTGCTTCATATTCAGTCACACCAACAAGTTCACATAATGCACCATAAACTAGTGCAGCAATTACATGACTGAAAACTACTTATATGAGCATTTTACTACAGTTATGCTTAGAACTACACTTTTTAAAGTTCTGCCATTTTAGTTCCTGAAACCTAATCAAACCTGAGCATAACAACTTATCTTATTCAAAGCAACTGCAGCAACAAGATACATGATGGAGAACTATGGCACTCAAAGAATGCAGAGCATCTATAGAAGATTTTCAAAACACCAAAGATGCTGGTTTTCCTGCATCTTTGTCACAAAGCCCCACCCACTGGGTTTGTAACAGCTGAACCAGGAAATACATATAAGACAGTCTGTCATCCAATTGCTTAATCACTTGTCTAATTAAAGGTTGGGATGAAACCATACAGTTTCATATGTTTGATGGCAGGTATAGTCATCTATCTATGCATTTTCTTAATTTTCTTAATGGGGGGGCTCAAGCCTATCCCAGCTGTCATAAACTGAAAAGGAGGGGGGGTATACTATGGACATGGGCTCAGTCTATCACAGTGGTGGCAGGCATAGCTACCCATAATAAGTAGGAGGATTGTAGGATATAGCAAAGTGCACTTATTTTTCTGGACTTATTGTATCTAAAACATGAATTAGCTTTGCATTTTTTAAGTGCTCTGTTGGGATGAACCGGAGATGTTGATGGCACTGAACCGTGTAATTTTATTACAATTTGCACATGAGTAATAGAAATATAGCCTTTGGGGTTGAAAGCTTTTCAACTAATTTTGAGGCCAAATTCACCAAACTTTTTAAGTAATTTCTTTAATCAGATTTGACCCAAGAACATTTACAAGCCGATTTTTCTTTTCGAGCATTAAAGTTATGATTCACTCTCCATTTATTTAGATGGTGCATTGATTTCCTTAGCCTGATATAAATGCCTGGATGTTCATCAAACAAGCAGGACTTTCATCTATAAGGACTGCAGACCTCTTTCTCTGGCTCTTAGTTTACCCTGTATTCCACTTCAGTTCAGCAAGTAGATATAGTCTAGTAGAACACAGAGCAGTAAAGATACTTTATATTCACTCAGATATTTTTATTCACGTATTGAAGAAAAATTCACTAAACGTTTCTATAAAGAAAAAAGAGAAGCACTGATATGCACACCATTAGTCAGTGGTGTAGAGTTTCAAGAGTGGCACAGGAGTTGAGTCATTATGGTATATACTGTACAGTAAGTTCTGAGCTGCGTGGGAGCAGCAGGGATCAGACTCCGTAGAAATGAATTCACTCACACTTCAAGGCTAAATCCCCTTTCCAATATTACAGGGATTTATCATGTGAGCTACAGAAAGTGTTTGGAAAAATTCCACTAAGGTAAACAAACACAGTGCTGAGTGCTGGAATACAGTACTGGAGTTTCAAATGCCTTTTCATTTTTATTAATTAAGGAGCCCTACATTTGTTTGGTTCAGTCTGATCCACTGTATATTCTAATATTAGCGTTAACTTATTGAGAATGTTTTACATGTACATGTACACGCAGAACAAATGAAGTGCAGGTCATCAAAACTCTGCCATGTCCACTTCACAGTGCAATTTATTTACAGAAGATAATAAGGAGGAAGAAAATCATTAAAAGGGAGACGAAGAAGACATTTGCACTCACTGGTCAAAAGTCTCTCTTACTTGCAGCACTACTTATAAAATAATCACGAAAGCTTTGTGTTACAGAAAGTATGATGTCTACAGAAAAGTAGACAGAAAATTCAAACTGAACCCTGAACATATCTGTTTTTCTTTTTTCTTTTTTTTTTACTAAATCATGTATTTTCTAATTGTAGAATTAAGCATGAGTGGTGGATTAAATATATATTTCAAGTTTCAGCAGTTAAGTGAAATCAACTTGCAAATCATTGCATTGTTTTATTTACATTTTACACAGTGTCCAAGCTGTTTTTGAAATTAAGACTGTATATTAAAGTTTAGCATATTTGATAAAACAAAATCTTTTGGGGTTATATGAAAGGTTACATACTGGATTATTTCTTAGTCAAGTACAGTGACTTTCTGGAGGCTTCTTGTCACTTTCTGCAAGAAAGCCTTCACACATATTTCCTCCATCTTTAATAAGCCTTTTGCAACCTAAATACTGCCACAGAATTGGTTTTGTCTTGTCACCATTTGTTCCCCATCAGTCAAGCTTTTCACAGCCTATGGTTGTACTCTGCTAGGCGGCTCAGCTGGGGCTCAGATCAGCAGATTTCCTGTAAGAAATCATCTTCTCTCAGAAGTGATTTCATATATAATTGCTTTTATTGACTCAACAGCTCTGAACTGGTGCCTGCCTCATTGGCTTCCTGAGTAAAAGCATCAGGCATAAAAGCGAAGAAAAGAACAAAGATGGATTTGCCGGTGTCATCAGCATGGCTGGCAAGTAAGACTTTGTGGCTAGATGATCTGATTGACTGTTTCAGCCCTTGGCACTGTATGGCAACACTGAAAAACAATCTAAAGCGGATGCTAATTTTGAAATGTTTCAAAATCTTTTAAAAGGTGTAATATTTAATAGGGGAAAAAAGTTGTCAGTTGTATAGCGTCAGCTGATTTATTGAAGTAACTACCAAGTAGCATGGAGCAGCTTGGTTTGGTTGTAAATGTCTTGGCCACTTGAAATTAACAAGCTAAAAAAACTTAAGCTTACACACAGCCCATGTGTCTTTACTGGCAAGTGCATTGATCTTTTGTTTGTTTGCTCTGTTTTTAAGCATCTACACAGACCTCACACAGCAGGCCAAGTGGTGTTCAATTGAACTGCCCCTCCTGAAATGGGTTTGTTGTCACCATGGAAATGGCTAAGGCACAGGGGGAGTTTAAGCTGGACAAGCAGTGAGTTAGAGAAAGAGATAAAAGGAACAAGTGTTCATCTTTGATATCTGAAAGAAATAATGAGTGTGCAAGACAGCCAAGTGAGTCATGCACAATAAATCTGGTCAAGTGTACAGCATCTACGGAGATCAAGCCTTAGTCAATTCTGCATTGCCAGTGTAATTAGCCATGAGCAATCATGACAGAGAACCTCTAACCATCAATATGATTAATAGTGCATGAAAGCATAAAAGTGCAGATGGTGCAAAGCTCATTTGTACTGATATATAAACTTCACCTTATGTGAAATTCCCTTACCTACAAAATGCTAAATACCCACACCTCTAACCGGTCGCAGCAGATGGCTGTCTATCCCTGAGCTTGGTTCTGCTGGAGGTTTCTTCCTGTTAAAAGATAGGTTTTCCTTCCCACTGTTGCCAAATACTTGCTCATAGAGGGTTGTCTCATTGTTTGGGTTTCTCTGTATTAATGTAGGGTCTTTACCTTACAGTATTAAACCCATTGAGGTGACTGTTGTTGTGATTTGGAGCTATATAAACAAAACTGAACTGAACTGAATTAAATTGAAAATAAATTTGTTCTACCAGCAAATATGCATTGGATGCAAGTACCTCACCCTTGTGATATATTGGGTACATAGAGATTGGCACACCTTTAAATACAATCACCTCTAAACTTTCCACCTTGTCACTGTCAAAAATTTAATTATCTCTTGATTTAATACATATTTATTGTCATTAGCTTTTCAAAATCACCTTTAAATTATCCCCCCTCTGTCCTTCCCTGTGAACTTCTGTTGAAGTTCTCCTGTTGATAAGACTAATGCTGGAATGTGATGTTTCTTCTGTTGTTTTCTTAACATGTGGCCTCACTCCTTTCAAAATCAATTGATGCTTATTTCTCCAACCTCTTAGACAATGAGCTTTTTTTCTTTTCTTTTTTTTAAATTGTGCTTTAGCTGCCAGCACCGGATTCTACAGAAAGTGATACAGTTTTGGTCGGAGGTTTCCATACATTCACGATGGGCATAAATGTCATCATAATTAGAGCTTTTAATGATTTGTATTTTTCCAGGATAGAATGATTTTATAGCAAGAAAAGTCAAAACTATACATATAGGCTCAATTATATTCATACACTCATTTAAATATTTTAATAAGTGCTGCTGAAGGTTCTGAATGTCTTTTAACTTGAAAAGGCGTATTAAGTTTTTTTCAGTGATCATGATTGACTACAACTGTAGTTTCTCTTTGCGAGCATAAAAAGGATTTGTTTGATAATGCTCACTGGTTTGGCCAATACGCTCAGCAATGGGAAGGTTCAAGTAAGATTTACGATGGGGAATTGCAGATTTACACAAGTTGGGAAGAACTCCTGGAGTCATTTCTAAACAACTGCAGATTCCAAGGTCACCAGTTCAAATAACTGTATTTAAGTACAAGTTATTCTCATGTGTCACCACTTTTCGAAAGTCTGGAAGAAGAACCAAACTATCACTCTCAGATGAGAGGAAATTGGCTAGGATGTTCAGGAATAACCCAGGAACCACCATGGATCAAGTCTTCCATGAACTAGAAACGGCTGGAACATCGGTGTCACTGTCTATATTTAAATCACCACTGAGAGCAAGGCCTTCAAGAAAGAAGGCCCTGATCTAAAATCGACATCTTCAGACTTGACTGCAATTTGCAGCTGCCCACATGGAGAAGTCAAATGCCTTCTGAAGAAAAGTTCTATGGTCAGATCAAACTAAAGTTAAGCTATTTGGCCCCAATGATAAGGGGTATATTTGGAGGAGAAAAGGTGAGGCTTTCAAAGAGCACCGTACCAGCTGCCAAGCACTGTGGTGGTAGCATCATGATCAGGGTCTGTTTTGCTGCCACTGGTACTGGTACATCACACAAAGTGGATGGAATAATGAAGAAAGAGAACTACATCCAAATTCTTCAACTTCATCTCAAATCAATAGCTAGACAGCTGAATCTACCTCACAGTAAAATGTTCCAACAGGGCAATGATCCCAAACGCACATTACAGTTGGTTTGGCATTTAAAAAAGCAAGGTGACATTAAGCTTCTGAAATGTCCTTCCCAAAGCTCCAACCTCAACCCTAATGAAAATTTGGGGACTCCACTGAAAAGCCAAGTCTGTGTCAGGAAACTAACTGATTTATATGAACTTTATCAATTCTGAGTGGTCAAATATCCAGCTAAGATTATGCCAGACGCTTGTCAATGGCTGCCAAAAGCACCTGACTGAGGTGCAATTTACTAAGGATTGTTTAACCAAATATTAGTGGGGTGTATGTATATATTTGAGCCTGTGTGTATACTTTTGACCCTGTGTGAATTAGAAAAAATCCTAAATAAATTCAAACTTAAAATGTTAAAGATACATGCTGTACAATCTAGAAAAAGAGCAGGTCAAAGAAATCATTAAAAGCCCCAAAATATGTTAGAGAGCAAAATATTTTTACACGGTGGGGTTTGACACAAATGTGCTGCAACTGTTCATCTTTGAGAAAGAGGGGTGTTTTTACCAAAAAAAATTGGGGGTACAGTTACAGCAAGCCACTCAACACCCTCCAACTCCCCCTCCCATCCATCAATACATTTTGATCTCCACCACTCATCTACTTCCAATTACAGAAAAGGATTAAAGGCCAGCTGTATTTCTGAATGGTGGTGTTTTTGTTTTGCTTTGTAGCACTGGATTCACTGCTTTTCTTAATTATGAATAATAAAAGTGATTCATAATGGAAAAAGCATTACAACTTCACACGCACACAGAAACTGAGTCAATCACACACACACACACATACACACACACTGGCTGCCAGAGACGTCAAGTTAAAAGAGCATTTCTTGGCCAGCAAATGCTATTTTCCAGCAATTATTTCAAGATCGATGGAATAAAAATGTTTTTCTTATTTCTGTTAATGCTTCCCAACACTTTTGTCACTGAGACAGTAAGAAAGCCATTATAAAAAGATATACTAGCACAGAACCTCCCACTGTGTCATAGACAAACACTCATTCAGTTTAAAGGCTGCATTGAGCCTTGTCATTGCATGAGGGAACATCTGTGTCACTGTTGTGGTAACAGTGATAGTAAAACTTCTATCCTCTTTCATATTTTTCCAACGACCTCTCATAAATAAGATGAGCATGAACTCTGAAATGCAGATTGGATTCTGTCAAAAAGAATTATGCGAACATTACGTGCGCCCACCACTAACCAGAATATGTGACAATCAGTGCACTTCCTATGTTCTTTTGGTCATTATTAGTGTTGTTGGAAATAATTATGTCAAACTAGCAAACAAAAGTATTTAAAATGTACTGTGGTACTTCAACAAAAGTAAGTTTCAATTTACTGACAAATACACACTGTTTGGAATATACTGAGAAACTAGCAATTAGGTGCATTGTGTTACTTAACTGGTTTGAGTGGAAGACACTAATAGGGATACTTTGATACAGTATGAAACAGCTTTTGTTGTGTTTTTGTTGTTTATCTTTTATATCTATAGTAGCTGCTCTAGCTGATACAGTAGTCATCCTCTAAAGGGGAAACTGCAAGCCTTTCAGATCCTTTTCAGGCTTATAGAGCATTTTAGAGAGTTTGATTCTTAAATGATTTTTGCTACAGTGCCAGAAGCAGAGAGCCTATTATCCCCTCACTTTTAGCCTCTCTCCCACATTCTTAAAGTTGCAGATCACTACCTGTTTCTATCACTTCTGGACACTCTAAACTTTCGTCTTTTTTTCCACAATTTTCTTGATGAGACAAGAGAGCTAAGCTGTTGCTGCAATTTGAGTCCTTTGTATTACTTCTGATTGAGTTTCTGTATCACTAACAAACATAAAATACAATAAGACATTACCCGTGTCATGCCAGGAATTTTTTATGTGTCATTTCAAGCTGCTTTGTCCCCGTTGTGAAAAGCTTACCTCGTTAAATTGCCAGCACTGACAAAAAACTGTATATGAGGAAATTTTTTCTTGTTTGAGAAATGTGGTATGTGAAATAAAATATGGCAAATATTGTTGTCGCTCGTAGTTGTAAATAGCATTTGATCACTCACAAAAGTGTTAAGGAGATAGATTTCAAATAAAAAGAGAGTCAAAAGCAACCGACGCTTTGAAAAGCAGGTTCTCTGTTGAACAAAGTGTGAAAAAACACAGAAAAATCTTCTTTTTTCTAGTTTTCTGCCTGTATGCTTTGGACAAATAACACTAAACCTCTTAATTTCCTCAAGTTTTAGAGAAGAAAGAAATTGCATATGCTGTTGGCTCACCTACGTGAACACAAAATGAAGAAAAAAAAGAAGTGGCGCAAGCGGATAATGATAACAGAGCAGAAGCGAGGAAGGATATGATAAGTGACTGCATCAAAGGAAGAGGAAAAGCAGATGACGTTAGCAAACACTCCAAATATTGTGAGGTGGCCTCTGATGATTTTATATTAGCGTAAGCCTATGAGTTTATGATCCAGAAGTGATGACTTGGACAGTCTATATCTGCTGGCTGGAGCTGAGCCGAGGTCTAGAGCAGGTCCTGTGTTTAGTGTCTGTCCTAATTTCTTTAATGTGGCCATGTCTACTCTCAGTGCACCATTTACCTTAGAAACCCTCGGTCATAACTTATCCACTGGCCTCTCCAAAATATGTCGTCTTGCCTTCCTCGCCTCCTCCTTTCTTTACTTAAGAAGGTTAGGAGACAGAGGGGAGAGAAGACATTTGTCACTTGACTTGTCATAGTGAAGAAACTCTATACTCAGTCACAGTTTGCATATCTTCACATTGGTGTATGTGTGTGTGTTCCTGGTTCTGCAAGTATGGAAAATTTATAGCAGCTAAAGAGAAGCTCATTTTGGACCAGGAATCTTTGTGTGACAGCTACTGTGTGTGTGCAGGGTTCAGTAATTGTAGGAGTATAGTTGTGGATCTCTCTGCAGAAGTGCGACCCACCTATGGGTGTTCAAGCTGCATGGATGTGCAATTTTTTTCCCCTTCATATATTCATACACAGTTGAGCTTCAAGGTGAATGAGATCTGTGCATCCCCAAGCACAATATTTGCTGCTCCAATATCTCTGCAGCCTGGGGTCACTGTTAGCCTTACTGCATTATGAGTTCCTTATTGGTTTTAAAGATGGTTAAATAAACTTTGTACAGAAAATTGAACCACAGAGAAGCCTTAAGTTTCCAAAAAGGACCTGATAATGGAAGGCTTTACATCTGCAGTTAAGTGCCAGGAAGTGTAACTACATTTCAAAAACAAAGCTGAGTCTAAATAAACATGTTTTCTGCACATATTAGCCCATTTTCCACAACTTTGTCCTTCAGCGGCTTCTCATGTTGTTATTTGGTTTAGCAGCTATTCAGAAGATCTATTGATTTTGGTCAAATGTTCCAAACTTTCATGGTTCCAGGTTTAGTTTTATTTAATGCTAGGGTTAGAAATTATCTTTTCTTTTCCTAAAGAGAACATTTTGTTTGTCTTGCTTTGATCTTGTGAAGCGGGAAGCCCTTTTAAGGGGAACTTTTTTGATATAACACGTCTCTGTTGTGTATTGGAATATAAACACTTGATTTGTACCACTAAATATGTTTTAACTTCCACAGTAGGAAACTGGCAGCAGGCCTCACATTAGAGGATGGAGCCATTTTCCTTTCACTGTTGCTTTACAGTCGATGCTTTGCTTCTGCATGTTTTTACAGTCCTGGTTCTTTCACATTTTGTCAGGCTAGCTGGCATGCATGCTATTTCTTTTCTCCTATGTGACATGTTTTGTGCAACTTCAGCTTCAGCTTGTTTTCTGATCACACTAGTGCCCACACACCATGTTATACCCAAAATATCACATAAGTACTACATTTGCGCTCAATGATGGGTGCACAAAACAGGAAGCCTTGGCCCACATATCAACACTAGAAGCCAGATATTAGCTGCCATCCACATTTACTAGCTAACAGCTTAAAAGTTCTTGTAATCTTTAGTTCATAATCCTGTAGTTATGATTTAGAGACACTTGCAGTACTTGCAGTAGTGTTTTAAATAAACTGCTGTAGCTGTATCTCCTGTATTTTCGCAGTGTGATTAAGTATATCAGTTTGCCAACAGCACAAACAGGTCAATATACTAGTAAATTTAAAGGATCAGATAGATAATACCATTTTTGCAAAAAAAAACAACAACAAGAAAAGAAACCTTTTTGAACTCATCTCAAGTGGTATTTTGAGATTTCTGTCTCCACCCCAGATAAATGAAGGTAAATGGGGTTTCATGATACCCAAAGCACTAATATTTAAAAACGAGTTTGTCTTTTGGGAAATAAAATCTTTAATAAGCACTAGCAGTGACACGGGGGCTCTTCACAGGGCTTAGCAAACAAGTATAACTGGCAAACTAACTACTAACGCGTGACAGGACAGAGAAAATTCTTTTATATTGTTCTGTTCTGTGCTGTCCTTGTCTCTGTTATTTCGCTCTCAGGTCTGTGCTTTATTTCACTGATTAAAGAAGAGAATAGAGACCTTTTAAATAACTAGAATATCACCTGTCAGTTAGTAGGCCCATTAGCTTGGTTGACAATATGTCCAGAAAAACTCATTCATTTCATTGCCTCAATTGTCATAAATGGAAACAAATTATTCCTCCTCTGTGGAACACTTCATTTTCCAGAAGTGGATGGTGCAATACAATGAATAAGCTACAGTAAGACTCTTGGTCAATGATACAAACATGAGTCACTAATGTTGACCTTAACAGCATCAAAGACAGAAATTTCCTTGAAATTAATAGATTGTACTAGAATGTTAACTTGTTGCTGCATTTCTGCATCATGTACACACCTGCTAGTAGTTATTTGTCTTTTTTTTTTTTTTGCATAAAATAATGAAACTAGCCCATCTGCTAGTACACAAGCAAGGATGGTTGTGTCATGAAAGGCATCCGGCATAAAATCTTTACCAAATCGAATATGTGGATCAATGAGAATTAGATTTTCATATTGGATTGATTGACAACGGCCACTAGTAGAAACAATGCTACAGAAAAGGATGCAGGGCATGGCGCGCGCGCGGGGGGGGGGGCATGTTCTGCTGTGGCGACCACTAACATTAGAAGCCAGAAGAAACCAAAAGAGGGACGAAGGTTATGAAACTGAAAGGTTTGCTGATTTTCTTGAGTATATGCCATGATTACCTTTTTTATCCTCTAAAACTGACGCCTAAAGAGGCTATTTGAGAGTAACATTCATTTGGCTGTCACACAAGTGCAGTTTTTTTTTTTTTTTAAACTTGGTCTAGCAATCATTCCTCTGAAAATCCATTAGACTCAACAGCTGATATCCATCAGCAGCGCTTATTCTAAGTAATAGAAAACACCTGTGCAGACAAAGGCAGGATAATACTGGACACCTTCTAATGAATATGATGGCCTTCTAACCTACACGGACTGAGAACATAAAAGTCTACTTTACATGTAAAAGAAAGTATAATAGCACCACCGTAAATCCATTATGGTGGTGGTATTATGTACTGCAATTGTAATGTGTAGGAAGCAGAGGAGAGAGAGAGAGAGAGAGAGAGAGAGAGAGAGAGAGAGAGAGAGAGAGAGAATCTGAGCTGAGCTAAGTAAAGTAAAGATGAGCTGTGTTGATTACAGGGCTACAGCCCCTTAGATGAAACCAGAAGTTGAGGTCCTTCAGCAGCCCAAAGCATTCACCATAGCTGGAAGATGCTGATGTGAGATGAGTAGTGTAAGAATACACCCTGACACCTTCCCTAAATATAATCTAGACCTCATTTTGGAATAATGCCACATTCTCTAGCTGTAAAATAAAAAAAAGCCTTTTCCCTTCAAATATGGTAGGACAGAGCACTAAATACCATTGCATTAGGCAATGGTATTTAGTGGTATTTATCTTTTAACAGCAAGATAAACAGCCAACTCCTATAGAAATTATTGCAAATGTTAATGACTAATATCCAGTTTGCTCCATTTAAAAATATTATTCCCATTGGCTGTCCATCTAAAACTAAACACCTCAACAGCTCAGGAACATAAACAGTTTACAGATGCATGTTATGGATGATTCCATTGAGATGAATGGATATTCACTTTCTATGACATCACTACGAACCAAGAGTGGAAAAACTTTTCTGAAACCAAGCATTCAAAGCCTGAGCTGTTGGCTTCAGGGATCAGCTGTACCGAGTCTGACCTCATTATTTGAAACTTTGACCATGTTTAATATGAACATCCACCACTGGAACTGTATATATGGCAGAAAATAATGAAAAGCAGAATACTGTAGGTCCAGGTTATGCACGAAAATTTAAAACAGCATGTGTCATGATGGAGTGCCTCATAGCATCATTGCCTCATAGCAAAAAGGTCGTGGGTTCAAATTCACATTCTTCCAACAGTCCAAAAGCATGCAGTTAGTGGGATTAGGTTAATTGGCTCTAATCTAAATTAGGTGTCAATGGTTGCCTGTGTCTCTGTGTTAGCCCCGTGATAGGTTGGTGACCTGTCCAGGTTGTACCTTGCCTCTTGCCCTATGCCAACTGGGATAGGTTCCTGGTTTCTGTTAGAATATCACAAAGGCTGACTGGCCTAAGAATCAGGAACTATTTCATCTTTTGAAAAAGCTACAGCCTTCTGCTGCCATTAGCTATTTTATGTATTTAAGAGCATCGAAAAGGAAATAAATTCTAGTAATCTGTCCACTCACTTCCACTAATTACAGATTACATATAGTCTATATCATCCTTTGCAATAAATGACAACATTAACTAAGCTCTCTTGCAAAGATGATAAAAAGGGGAATAAATTCTCAGGTGTCTCTTTCTTAATAGTTTATACCCACTGTGTGTGGAGAGCTAAACCTAGTCCAACATGTATCAGCTCTTCTTTCTGAACTGTAAATATGCAGCAACAATGACATCCAAGGTGTTCCAGGTCAATACCTGGAACACCTTGGATGTCATGAAGGGCTGTCACACATAATGCTCTAAAGTAGGGGGTTCAGGGTATCACATCAGGACATATAAATGAAGGGCCTTCATGTCAAACCGAATGAGTCTACAAGCTGGGTCAGATTACCACTAAAACTGGGAATTAAAGAGAAGAGAGCCACACCCTGGATTGCTCTGTGCGAATTTTGTCAAACAGCAGTAGCTGACTGCATGCCACTTTTGCAATTGATGCTGCTTATAGTAAATTCATCAGTTCCTAAACGACATCAAAGCTATTTCAAAGAACACCTGACAGTTGTCACTGATATCCCATTGGTGCAGGTCTGACTACCACTTCAATGAATAGACAGTCCTTTTTACAGATTCACTGAGATTGCTTATATAATACCTGCTGTGCTTCTATTTTTAATGTGCTTTAATGTTGTGGAAAAGCAGTGCATATAAACAACCTATCAATATGGATACAGGTTTATGTAACAAATGTGACTGTTCTCTAATAAAGGCTTTGTAAATAATAAATTACTGTGATGTGTCACATGACCATAAAATAATGACTATATAATCTGATCATGCTGCTCAAATTGCATTTATCCAGTTGTACTAACCCATTTAGAAAATTGATCACAACTCCTGATTAATACCCTACTGTACACATGTCTGATGTTCATCCATTACATTATTATAAATATACGTTTACCAATCTCAGCTTATACTTCCTGTACTTCTAAGCAGTGCTTGTGAGACAGTCCAGAAGAAACGGGGTTTTATGGAGATGTGGTTCCAAAATATAAATTTCTTTTGTTTTTTTCTTCTGGCAGTTTTTATTTTATATTTCATAGATGGGGTTGAGACTAGAGCTGGTTTTGTTTTTATGGGTTTTGACTGTAAGTACTAATAACTTGATAAATGAGCCAAATGACAGGCACCATTTTGATTTTGGGCATGAAACAGGTAGACAAGGATATAATGTTATGAAGTTATTCATCCTGAATTGCTGAGAAGCGATTACTACCTAGTATTATTAGCAAAATCATAGTAGGCTGAATCTGTGGGCTTTATCTGCCAGTCGCTGATGAATTGTTTGCGGTAGCCACTCCTATAGCTCTTGTTAATAAACCCTCTACAGTTCTTTTTGTCTTGATGCATGCTCAATCACCCAGGTAAGTAAATCCCAAAAAGTTGATTCTGTTCATCTGGACGTAGCGTTTTCAGTGGGAGAAACGTTTCGTCACTCATCCAAGTGACTTCTTCAGTCTCAGCTGACTGCAGGTTTCCCCAACCTTATAAACAGCAGATTTGCATAATGACTGAAACCAGCCCACTGGAGAACAATGGGCTGTGAGGACAGTTCCTTGATCATTAATATGCAAATTGTCATGGACATTGATCAGTGGTTGTTGATCAATGGTCATGACATGAATGAGTACCATTCACAGAGAGTTGGGGAACGGCTACAATCACAGCATTGTAAGATGGTGACAGATGTAGCCTTAGGCCCCCTCCTCGATTCAGAGATGGGCTTTCCCTTTTCACGTAAATGGCCTCCTTGACTCCCTGCTCAAACCAGCATTCCTCCCTGTCCAGGATGTGTACGTCCTCATCATTGAAAGACTGTCCACTGGCCTGTAGGTGTAAATAGACTGCAGAGTCCTGGCATGACCTGCAGTCAGCTGAGACTGAAGAAGTCACTTGGATGAGTGACAAAACGTATCTCCCACTGAAAATGTTACGTCCAGATGAACAGAATCAACTTTTTGGGCTCTACAGTTCCTGTTTATTGCTTGTGATTTAAACCTGTCACCAGGTGCTGCACATCTGTAAGCCACTTTGCAACCTTCCCCCCACCAACTTCTTCTTTTAATGATTTCTGATATGCATTATCTCAATCAGTAGCCTCTTTGTTGTCAGTGTTACCTACTATGTATGGTACAGGGGTTCTGTGCTGCTCCCTACATACCTTTTGTGTAAGGGTGGGGAGGCATAGAAGCAAATATACTGTTGACTGAAATAGCATTTTTGATTGATTGTTTGTTTTGTAGTAGCTGTTCATCTAAGGATTTCTTTTACCAAACTGAAATGTGTGTACTTTTTCCCATTAGCACCTACTAACAGTAGGATCATTAAAACTATGAACCAGCAGAGAGTGTTGGGGCAAATGTGGGGAGAAGCCTGATCTGATGTAGCATTATCCCCCAGCTTACAGAAGTTAAGGATCTAACTAATGATTGCTAACATCATGTAATCACAGACCTTCGGAGGTCTTTTGGAGTCCAGGGCTTAGGAATGCTGGAGCACAAAACTGGCATTACATCATATTTGTGTTGTTAATGTTTCAGCTCAATACTGTATATCATCATGAAAGTTAGGATCCAATAAATATTAAGTGAAATGAGTTAGATGCACTCATGACCAAAAGCCAACTGTACAGTGGTGCAGTAACGCTGCAGATAATCGTCAAGTGGATTATGTCGCTTCAGTTTTGTTGTCTGGCAATGTCATTTCTCTGAGCAACCACTAGATGAAGACAGATGAATGTATGACTGTAAGTGAATGTAACAGCACCACAGCAATGAGTACTCAACAGAAACAATTTACTGATCAATTCAAAAAGGACTGCTTGTAGGGAGCTTGTAGAAGGAGCAACGTGAGCCTCAGAGTGCTTTTGAAGTGGACCCTCATAACATCTTTCCTGAATTCAGTCCCATCAGTGCCTACAGAGGAGAAGCTGCCTCCCAAATCATGTCATTCTCCATCATGCTACAAAATACGCATCATCAAACAGCACAGAGTTTTTCTTTGTTAGGACTCTCACTCAGACTCACCACTACCACTCCTATCCCCCACGTCCCCATGTTTTCTCTTTCTCTCTGTCATGGATGACCTTGACTGACAGGCTTGTTGCTACAGGAACCACACCATATCTATTGTGTCGGAGTGTGGCAGCAAAGTGTGAAATCCACAATAAGATGGCTCAGATTGGATTGAAAATGGAGTCAATTTCAAACCTGCAGCAGACGGCAATCACTTAAAACCAGAAAAACGAAGGTTATTTGCATTTTAACAGGATTTAACCCCATAAAAATAGCCTCACTAACACACACACATATGCATACACCTGTATACAGATTCAGACTAAATGCATACTAGGGAGATAGAGCTGGGGTGAAAAACCCGTAGATCATTCATTATTCAGTGGCGCACAAAAAACAGTTTCCCAACTCCGGCCCGAAGCAGATAAAAACACACTCATACATACTGTGTGGATGGTAATGTTCATTGTTAAGCATTTTTGTTATACTTTTTTTTAAGTCCACCTGAAGGGAGGATCTGCATTTGATGAAGTCTCTGTGGAACAGTTCGTGTGGTCACGAAATATTAGCACTGACTGATGACGAAATTTACATCACTTAGACCCAAGTAGTGCCCAGCTGACATGCAAACGCAGAAACGATAACGTGCCTATCCAGTCTTTAAGTAATGACGTATGAACCCTGCTTCTGGATCCAAACTACTCTGCGTTTATTTAGGCTGTTGTGTTTCTAACATGTTTAATGCTTTGTATCTTGTTCTATTTAATCTGAACAAGCCCCTAAAAACAGTCAGTGATCTCTGTCGGCCTCTCTCGGTTTTTATTACCACTGTTCATTTTAAAGCTCAGTGTTTAAAACCTTACGATGTAACTACAGCCCAGCCCATGCAGCAGTATATTAATGACTAACCTCGTATTGTGGATGGATTATCTCAGTTGTTCTCCTGACTGAAGTTTGGTCCATTTACAGCATCCTGCCATGCCATTGCATTTGTCCCTAACCATCGGGAACCCTCGCGTTAACTTTTATCGAGTGGAAAAAAGTTAGCGTTCATCCTCCAGCTTCACTGTGTTTATATTATGCTAACATAGCTGTGTAGCTAGCCAGCACGTAGCACATCATTATATACCAGCTAGCCCAACTTCAGTAAGCCTACAAACGTCACTGCTGTTTAGTTTCCTGTCTTCATTTATGTCTGAAGTGATAGCAGAGCTGTGCGTTTGAATCTTTCAGAAATCCCTCAGTCAGAACATGGT
>VVHJ01046263.1:7924-44030 GCA_015107715.1 Tylochromis polylepis
GGGAATTGTTATTAAAATCTCAGAAAAACAGCATAAAACTGTTTAATGCTTCCTTTTTATTATTATTTAAAACTCCACGGACAAAGTTTGGAAATTTGCATGCTTTTTAGGTTTAACGAGCACAGTGTATGGATATATTATGTTTGCATGTATCCTATCTCCTCCTTAATGGGTGGGCCAATCTGAATGAAACTTGGCATGAACATCGTCATACATACAGCAATTCTAACATCTAAAAGTTTTTTTAAAAAGATTTGTTATAAATCCAAATTCTTTGGATTTTCACATTTATTATGTTCATTTCATTGTCCCCCCGCAAATGCGATGGTTGTTCTCGGTTAGCGTTTGTTTTGTGTGTCACGTACAATGTACGTCACACACGTAACTTAACAGTCACCAAAATTTGTATCCACAATAGAAATATTTTTGAGTCATCATTAAATACAGAATGAAGCATTTCAAAAGGCAGTGCAGGCCTGTGTATATTTATATTACTTATGTTTAGAAGTTATTGAGTTCATACTTCATCTTATGATAAATGTGTTCAGTACAAATTATTTCCTTTAGAATCACTGAAATGGTAAAAATACAGTACAGTATGTAGCATTTTAAAATAAAGAATATCCGTATTCATTTTTGCGATTGTTTTCCCATATTTTCAACCATACACTGAATTTTACCATTTGACATTTAGAGAAATGCCCATAAACCTCTGTAAAAGAAAAAAAAAAAGTAAACAGGACATTTTCCATTTTTTATGAATTTTTCATCATAGTGTTGAATAGCTTTCTGTAGAGGCATACTGGTATTTTTTACCATTATGTAACTCAGCCTAATTTGAAATGTGACGAACCAAGAAATCTGTCAGCAGATTAAACCCTGCTTTGTCTTCTGAGAGGGAAATGTCATCACTAATGAAAAAATTTAAAGGAAAAAAACCCAAATATGGAGCTGGACTCATGACGGAAGGAGTTCAGCACCTCTGGACTGACTTTCTCCAGTATCATCAGGCTCTTTCTACTCTCTGAGAGCAACACAGCCATGGGAGTCAAAGAACAACAAACAAAAACTCTAAAGCAACATGAATTATGCAAACACATTTAACTCCGAACACAAAAGAAAACATAACCAAGCTTCACATTCACAGAGAACAGCACAAAAAAATCTTTATAAACATTAGTTCTCCAGTTTCATTGAGTGAAATCATTTTGAAACACTGAATAATGTGCTAACAAAACCTAAAGGAATTTATTAATAAAACCCATGAATGTTTACTTTTTCCTTGAGGCCATGTAAATGCCACAGCTGAATTGTAAACAAGTCTTGACTTTGAATATTGTACAACAAGGCTCGATGACATTGGTAGCATTTATTACTTCAAAGATTCTTAGTGAAGAGCTGTAAGTATAAAAAAGTGCAGAGCAGTGGTGGAGACAGTGTGTACCAGCTCCTTTGGCTGAAATAGTCCTAATCTCGCAAGTGTTTTATCATCTCCAACATTTTCTGTGTGTACATCTTAAAACATGCTGGCAGAATCACACCTGGGTAACTGAATTTGGATATGTTTCCATATAATAGGCACATCTGGATCAAGATATTGAGTGACTATGTGAAAATGGCCATTATATATGGATAACTTGATGTACACAACTGGGCCACAACTGTCTTTTTTTTTACACAATTGATACACAGTCACCATAAAGATATATATATATCAACAAGCTTAAACTAAATCTTAAAACTGAGAACAGTCAAGACCAGAGGACACAGCAGACAGGATGGAATTAAAAAAAAATGATCCATTTTTGTTTTGTGCAGTCACTTAAAAAACACTCAGTGCCTATATATTTTTTACTCTGTTGCAAGATTTATGATTGTTCAATCTTCATTCTGGGGAAAAACAAACAAATCAAATTTAATGAAGAGAAAAATGAGTGCTAGTTGACATCAGTCTTTCAAAAGTATACCGTATTTGAAGGCTCCTTTTAAAATACTGATCCAAATCCCAGATATTAAACTGTCACCACAACAAACATAATGGAAAGAAGCAGCAAGATGGCCAATGATGGTAGCATGAGAACAGTTTTATCTACATTTCCTTGCATACTACATGGGAAAGTGAGTATGTACTTGTTTTTATGATAGATATAAGTTAATTTAAATATGAGTATAATAGTAGTCATAATCCTATTGAAAATAAAAAGACAATGTCAAAAATATAATTAAGGGTCCTTTCCATTACTGTCGTCATGGTTAGTCCTTTCAAAATAAGAGTTTTTCAGCTTATTACCACTATTGCCTTTGTGCTTTTTATTTGGACAATAATTAGTGCATTCTGTTAATATAAATATAAGAAAGATGTATAAGACATGGTGCTAAAAAGTCTGTATGGCAACAGCTCACAGGAGGCGCTCTACTTTATAGCTTGCAATCAAAGATTATTCATAGGTGAAAATGATTAATAAACTGCTGAATGGGTTTTGTCACATGCTCTTATATTACAGTCCTTATCAAAGTAGAAATGGGGTCACTTTTATTATATTGGTCACAAAATATAAGGTGGAAAACATCTGGGGAAATATGACTTTAATACCCCACCCTTTAAAACCCCCTCAAAGGAATAGATCATTTCTACAATAAATAAATAAATTAGTATACACATGATTTCCTAGTTTACACACATTGATTCCAAAAGGTATCACAAACATGATACACACTGGCACATCCTAATATACTTATGCCTTCAAACAGGCCCTCTTTATGGGCTTACTTGCCATCCATTACATCACCATTTTGTCAGGTTTGACAGTGAACAACTGAAAGCTCCTTTCATGGCAGTCTCTCAGCGTTCCCGTCCTCAAGCAAAGCGTAAGCTCCCTCATATAGCAGGTTCCTCTCTGCAGTCTCACTGCTCCAAACCACAATGGAGTCTCATCATCTTTGTGTTACGCTGGATTAATATTTACGGAAGGGCCTCGAAAGCATTTTTGCTTCATAGAATTGTTGGTGGAAATGGGTTCCCATCAATCTCAACCTTGCTCTGCCCGATGCAGAGCTTTGTGTGTGTGGGTGGGGAGGGGCTCACACGGGGTTGGTCAGCGGCTCACCACTGGGCGAATACACTGGTACAGGGTTGGGTTTAATGGCTCTGCTCTTCATGTAGGAGATCAGCTGGTCAGGGATCTCGGCCAGTACATCTTTAGCCAGTCGAGCCATGCTCAGCACATGGTTACCTGTGCGATCCATGTAGTCTCTGAATGGTACAAACTGTTGTGACATGGGAAAGAAACACATTACTTTTAAAAAATCTCCAAATCAGAAGCGTTTGCTTGCCTAAACTGCCAGTGTTCTCCTTGTCCATTTAAGCTTTGATACATAGTTAACGTCAGGCTGCACCCACAGATGGCTAACTGTTGGTACACTGAAGTGATGAATCAAAGGAGGATCAAAGTTTGAAAATTCTTTGTAATGTCCAGAAGGGGGTGACTCCTCTGATTACAAAGAGAATTCTATAAGTCATGTAGTCTATCAGCAAATGAATCTACTTTTCAGTTGATTTATGAATTCTGCAAACAATTTTCTGGTAGGTTTATGGCCCTGTTGTTGCAAGACTCCATAGTAGTCCATGGTATATTCATGTGCAAACACCCTTACTGCTTCTATAGGAATTAAGACTAAGCTTTAGTAGCACAGAGGTGCTGCTAATCAAACACACTTAAAATGATCCTCAGGCAGTGTGAGCACCTCTATAAAAGAAGAGGTTTTGGCAGGTTGCTGGTCCCAAGCACTCACATGTCTTTTAACACATTTCCAGCAAATTCACCTCAAGCTCAGACTGCAATGCTCAGAGAAATTGCAAAGAGCCAAGAGCTATGATTCAGACTCTACAGGCTTCAGTTAGCATATTAAACATTAATGTTCATGACAGTACAATCAGAAAAGACTGAATAAGTATGGCTTGTTTAGAAGGGTTGCCAGTAGAAAGTGTTGCATCTGAACAAATCACAAAAGTGCTGTAACAATGACAGATGAGACCAAAGTGGAGATGTCTGATCATAATGCACAACACCACATCTGGAGAAAATCAATCACAGCATTTCAGCACAAACACCTCATACCAGCTGTCAAGCACAGTGGCAATTTAGGCTTGTTTTGCAGCCAAAGGACCTTGGCACCTTTTGGTCATAGAGTGAACCGTGAACTCCTCTGTATACCAAAATATTCAAATGTAAGCCTTTCTGTCCGAAGGATGAAGCTTAGCTAAAACTATGTGATCTACAATGATCCCAATCACAGTAGCAAATATAAACAGAACAGCTGAAAAACAAAAGAATCAAGATGTTGCAATGACCCAGACAAAGTCCAGAACTCAGCCTGACTGAAATGCTGCGGCGGTAACTTAAGAAAGCTGTGCATAAACAAATGCTGAGTGTATGTATGAATAAAGCAGCTGAAAGATAAAGTGATCACCAATATGATTGAAAATTATTTTGTCTTGAAAAATTTATGCCATACTTTAAGAGATATTTTGCACTGGAATAAAAAAACAAAAAATAAGAGACCATCTCCTGCGTTGGGGTGGACACCAACAGGGGCAAAAATGTTGCTTTTCATTTTTATGCCTATAGAAAATGAGCTGTTCCTTCCCATGAGAAGCCGAGACGTCTCACCTGTACAATGTCTCTCTCTGCCACCTTCCCCCGTGAGGAGATTCTGACATCATCGCCATCCAGCTCAACCATGGCTACAGAGAACAAAAATGGATTATTAAACAAATCTCTAGTATACCTCAGCATCTAAATGATATATACACTCTTTTTTAGTTCATCATGAAACTTTCCAGAGCAAATATGTCTTCATACTGTGAAGTTATGAGTTGCATGAGATTTACAATATTTATTATTCTTTGCAGAAAGTCTGAGCTGGTTTAATAAAACAAACCATCCCTAATCCAAAGAGGCAACAAAGTGCCTTCCACATATTTTGTGTTTAGTTAGTATTCTCACCATCAAATTCAGCCTGGCCAACTCCAACAATGATGATAGACATGGGGAGTTTGGCTGCCTGTCATAAACAAGAAGAAGAAACAGTCAGTTGTCACTCACATGCCAAGAATACAATATTTTCTTTTTAAAAAAACCCAAAAAAACCAAAGCCATCAAAGTTTTTCGCAGAGCATGAAAGAGTTACATTTCCAATTACGTTTATTTATCCACCAACACACATCTCATTAAAACAGTCAGTATGATCCGACATGCACAATTCCCCAGAGAAGACATAAATGATAATGGGTAAGATAAAATAAGACAAATATAAATTAGAAATAGCATAATAACATCATTTTGACTATGTTACACATCACATTATGTTGTACAGTTTCGTTTCAAAAGGAGCCAAGGGAAAACACAAAATGCATTATTCAAATAAGGGCCTTCAAGGTGGATGCAACAGTAGGCACGCACTGAATATGTTAGCTAACCAATATACAGTATACACATGTTCACAATCTCATACTAGTTTAAGAACATAAAGTTATACAGTGCTCTTGCAGTTTACAGAAATCCTTCAAACACCACTCTGTATAATACCATTTATTCAAGTTTGCATATAGAAACGATTTAAATGCCTTTAACATCAGAACAGAAAGGGCCCCATGTTGTGCCTATTTAACTACAGTCAAAACAAGTCATAAATCTACAAGATGAAAGGGAGTATCTTCTCAATAGTTTGTGGTATAGAGGTTACTGTACTGCATAAATTCAAACCATAGCACTGGTGTGCAGAACGTGAAAGCCCTGGCACGAATGAATGAATGAATGATATATGCTTGTGGTAGAAATGCATTCACAGGGGCAAAAGTAGGTCAGCTTTCCTGGAAAAACCTCTCAAGGGGAGAGGCCTGTCACAGATTGGAGTAAATAGACTGAGGAGGACCTCCCCTTTCATGGTCTCAATCGTTTTTCTCCCTCAGTCTCTATTCCTGATTTATTTCTTTTCTCCAATAGTGTTATTCCTCGTGACCTCTTGCTCTCGCACAAAATAGCCTATATATTCTATTTTCCCAGTTTCCAGCAGACCAAAACCCTCAGGTATATACTTGCCAGAGTTGATACTGTTGCTTGAGCTGAATTATTCAGTTTACACCATTTGTTACTTTGCATGTACTGTAAAGTGTCACTCCCCCAGTTTTTCTGATGTTTCCTTCTTTCACTGCAGAGAATCACAATAAATATAAAGGGACTCAGCAGATATCCGCTCTGATATCTGCAGTTTCATTTAATATTAAAGGACTACAGAAATATTTTGGGACAGGAGGAATGGCACCACGAATCCATGTCTCTAGCTGATCAAGGTTTTCGCTGAACATGAAATCAACCCCAAGAATTTAATTCTTCAGTTCTTGTTTAAACAAAACTTTTATCAGAAAATCTAAATTGGTACAGTGCCTCTTCAGTAACTTTCACTTGATTCTGTCCAACACTGTTAAATATTCTGTATCAGGTTGCTCCATTTTACCGAAGCTCGAAGATTAAGACCCAAATTAAGCTCCCTAACAGGAAAATGTTTTTATGAGGTTCCTGAGTCAGTCTCACCCAAACACCAAAGTGACAACTGCAGATATAATCTAAATTTCACATACAAATTAATTTATGGATGTGCCTCTCGGGCTAAAAACGGGCTCTGCTTTACAATTTTATTAAAAAGAAATTTTCAGTTTCAAGGAAAAACATCAAAGGAAAAGAGTTGCAGTCTGTATTTACCTCCAAGGCTGTTCTGTCAGATAAGTGGATATATCAATTCCTGAAGGCTAAGCTGTGTAAAATACAGTACCGTACACTGTGGCCATTAGCAGTAAAATTACCAGTCAATATTTGCTCTGTACAGTATTTTAAATTAGCTCTCATGACACAGCACAGCATGGAAGAAAGAAAAAAATGCAGAGATGAGTGTTGGCCACAGCTCCTTGTTTATGATTCATTATTCCAGGGCAAATGCTGAATAAGTAATGAAGCTCTTCCGTTCAAGGAGAGTGAAGTCAGGGCCAGTGGCTGCAGGACGTGGCAGGTTTAGGTTGAACAGAGCGCAGAGCAGCAGACAAGATCTTAAAAGGAAGGTGTGGCTGTTCGAATGGTTTGATTAACAGTCGCAAATTCCCTTTAAACCCAGTCTGCTGGGGGTCTGAACACTGTGTTCCTGTGAGGCTCTACCCGCTCGACGATGACTGATTGTCAGCCTTACCGCTGTAGGCAGATTCCAGCCAAAGGTGAGCTGCAGTGTTGTCAAGACACATGAAACATGCAGCAGGCAGTACGGGACAAAACAAACACAACAAAAAAATTTTTTAAATTGACAAAACTGTTGCCTCAGATCTCAGATCAGGCAATGCATCTGTAGCACAGAGGTTGAATCTCAGCTGAGCCTCTAAGCTTCCTGAGGGTCTCAGAAAGAAAGAAAATATTGGAAAAACAGAGTCTCTAAGAAGTGGGGTACAAAACATCCCATAAATCCTCAAATCCAGTGCTACTGGCTTATAAACCCTCAAAGTAACAGAAAGCCTGAGAACAGTGCCACAGTAAGCTAAAAGCACCTGCAAAGCCAATGTCCCGCAGAGTGAAGGAGAATGGAGAGAGAGAGGCTAATATCCTCGGGCTAGTGTTAAATCAGCACTTACATTCACTATGGCCTCCTTGGTCTGAGCCATGTCTGAAATCACTCCATCAGTGATGATGAGCAGGACAAAGTACTGAGATCCGTCCTGCACTGCTGCTGCATATCTAAGTGCAAGAAATCACCAGCACAGAATGATTTAAGCACAACAGCTTCACGTTACAAAAAAAAAAGTTATGAAAAGTGCACATGCAGGAGCAACCACAGAGAAACTCTTAGAGGAGCAGAAAACTACTGTGTGAGAGATAAAAAAATACATTAAAAAAAACATTCCTCAGAAACAGACTCCCTCTCCGAACAGTGTGTGACACAAGAGCTTAATATAGACACGTAAAGAAGTAAAATATGTTGTATAGCTCTTCACGTCTCAGAGGTCTATCCAGACACTATTACGAAACCCATCAGAGACACCACAATGAGTGTGGCCTAGATTCAATCGCCCATTGCTGGCTGCTCTATGAATAATTTATTAAACTGTTTATGCAACTGCAGCAGTCTTATTCTTGTGGAACATTATTGATTGCCTTGCATTCATCTGACTAGACTTGATGAGCAAAAAAAGAGGGAGAAATGTGGCAGATCATTGCGAGAGCCAAGGACAGGTCAGAGGTGAACCTTCACTCTTTGCATTCTGCTTGGTCAAATTGACTGTGAGGCATCAACAGTTTAATCAAAGAGCGTGCCCTGTCTGTGACAACAGCAAAAGCGATGGCTGCTGTTTAGGGGATTAATGAAACATTTGTCTTCCTTAGCTGACTTACAACAATGTAAGCCACACTCACTGGAGACTGTTGAGCGTATTAGCAGAGTACTAAAGGTAGTGCCAAACTCAATTTATAGATTCCTACACAGATGAGATCCTTAAACTAGCTAAAACATTAACAACTCAACAGCCTACATTTAGTATACATTATGCATCATGCATGAACATCTTTCCCCCTTTTACCAACATCTCCTGCCTTCAATAATTTATCAGTTTTCTGCTTGTGGTGGATGGAAAAGTTGAACATGCACATTAAACACAACTACTCAAATGACCTGCATTGTTAAGGTCATTTCCTGGTTATGCAAATAGTTATCTTTTCGTCAGTGATCTGGATGATCCGTTTCTGGAGAACGTCTGCCAGATCTTCATGAAAACTGTAGCCTTACTGTAGCCTTTAGTCCTGAACCTAAAAATTTATAATTTTACAAATACGGCTTCAATTACTTTCAACTGGACTATTGACAACCATAATGTCACTTTTAAATTGGGCATCCTTCTGAGGTTTCTGAGACTTTTATTTATTCAAATTTTTATTCCTTGACATTATGTATAAAGGTCTGTAGGGGAATGTTTTCTTTGGTGGGTTTTAAATTAAATTAATTTAAGCAGCAGTTTGTGCTTTCAGTTATCTCAACACCCTAATCTTTAGCTTCTGCCAGTTGTTAGTGAGGCATATAACAGGATTTTAAGCTCTAAGACTGGATGATTCCAGGCTTGAAATAGCTCCTCCCACTGTACAACACTACTGGGGAAAGGATTCTTCACAGTTTATAACTGTTATTATATAAACCAGTAAAAAAAAAGAGAGAGAGAGAGAGAGAGAAAAGCAAATAATATCTACATGAAAACTGCAAAACTAACACTGAAACAAAAAGTGACATAAAAGCCCTTCAGATGAAAACAAGTTACACATTTTTACTAGTCAGACTACATTTCTCTGTTAACATATTGATCACATTTATATTTTGATTTATCTTTTTAATTAACAACAAAGATGATCTACTTACTAGCAGATAGGAAAAAGCTCTGTTTTAGTCCTCTGATAATTTGTAAACACATAATAATCTGATCTAATCTAATCTAATCTAATCACATAACAGAATAAATCTTATTGCATAAACTCTATTAATCTGCTACAAGATTAATCTTTATGGTGAAAATATTAACAAATACACTCAATCTAGGGACAGAGTGGGGGTCATTAATATTAAAACCAAGTCATGAGAGAGTGCAGTATTTAAACACAAGTCACAAGGACACGTTATATACCTGAGCGTTAATATAGTAATATCACAACTGTTTTTAACCGCGAACAGCACATTATGTCTTCTGTGTGTTTAATGTACTGCTGCTGGTTTGTAGACACAGCTTTTTAATTCACTTTGTGCACTTACTCCATTTGCAGTGACAAGATGTTTGTAATGGTGAATTAATGCCATGCCCCATTTACAGTAAAACTCATTAAGTGACTAGCGTGGCTCATCGATACATGTCACGAAAGGCTGCATGACCATTTACAAGTTCCCTCCCAGAGACGCCGTCTTACCTCCCCATGTTCATCACATTATATGTCTACAAAATAAATGTCTGGCACCACAAATCCCTGATTACCATTTCTATTTGTCTTAGCCTGGCAGCTGATTGTTTATTTTCCCTTCATTATTTCTACTCAATTCACAGAGAAACCATCACTCACTGTCCTAATGCCTCTGATAGCATGGCTGCCTGCTGAAGATTATTTACAGACTGACTTTCAAAGAAAGGGCAACTGTGCTCTGTCATATATCCACTGGGACAGATGTTTGTGTTGGTACCTTGCCACGTGATTAACAACAGGAGCGAAGTTGGTGGGTCCATAGAGCTGAACTGTCTTAAGGCTTTGATGGTACGCTTCAAGAATCCCCTCCATACCATTACAGTACGGGTTGTCAACGTTGCCATTCTGAGGAAAAACAACAAGACATAAATGGTACAAAAACTACAACAATGGCAGAGCGGAACAATCGATAAAAATGTATTTAACCTGTTAAACCTGATTTTTGGGTCACCCGGGGGCAGCAGAGACGAGTCTTGAACACCATAATTATCATCAATTTTAGTCTATGTGGCGGGTCCATTCAAAATGCTGCTCATTTACAGATCCAGCAGTAAGAGCAACACTATCATCCATCCATCCTCTTCCACTTAGCCAATTTATGGTTACAGGGCCACTGGAGTCTAACTGTGATTCATTAGATTTTTTTTTTTTTTTTTTAATCAGAGGAATACAAGTGGATGTGCTAAATACGCCAGTATGTTTACTAGCAAGAAGATCACTATGCTTATAATCAGTAACATGTTGGACCAAACCAGACTGGAAAGCTTAGTGATGACCTGTTTTAAAGATCTGTATCTGTATTAAGTTTACCAGTAACCACACCGCTACACCACTATCTACCCTCCCTGCTATGGGGATTTACTGACATAAAGGTAACACCACAAAAAATAACACAAAATTATTTATATAATATACATATATAAAGACAGACTATAAATAATTAAAAAAAAACATAACTTGCTTAAAAAAAAAACTCCAGGAAACATCCAGGAAGAGCTGCCAGTGTTTTAATAAGCTGAGCATGTGATGATGGTGAAACTGAAGATGAGGGCTTAAGCCACAAATCATCAGAGTGATGCTACTGAAATTACTTTGATTTAGACACTAGGGTTACTCGAGTAGAACAATTCACTAGACTATTACCTGCACATCTGTGAAATCAAACATCACGCGATCTTTATGCTGTACAGTAAATTTCATGTGAAGGGGACTAGCAGGTTAAGGATCATTTAAGGTCCCATCGGAGTGTGGTGCATGTAGGAAAACCATTCATGACTAAAACAACACAAAATAACTTAAATTGTGAATGGTAGTGGTTGAAATTTCTTTTTCTGTACGGGCAGGATGGCCAGTCCTTCTCGATTTCCTCAGTCACCTTTTGCAAAGCTCCTCCACAAAAGTAGTTGTTTTTGTTTGTTTGTTTGTTTTTGCCTGTCCCATTCGGCACTGTAGCAATCAGAATTATTGTCTGAAGGCTGAGAAAAATGCCCAACAGATTTATTTTCCCAAGTGGATCATTACGGCTTTGCCATACTGGTCTACTTGATTGATTTTTATTATTTATTTGTTTTTATTTTTTTAAATTTAAGTTATAACAATCAGAACAGACAATACTGGGGGATAGGAAAGGGAAAGATGTAGATAAGAGAAGTTCAAGAAAAGGAGAGGGAAGAAAAACATAGGGGAAGAGGGACAGTGAGAAAAGACACTAAAACTCCACTAGATCGCCTGCTGGGAAAAAAAAGAAGAAAACAAGCACAAAAAAAAAAAAAACAACACAGTAGGGAAACCACAGCAACAACCTAGATAAGTATAAGTAACAGTAAATAATAAATACTGAATGTTACTGAGCAGCACGCAAGACCGACAATGCACGATATGTTTAGAGGCAGCAGCCAAGGAAGATAGTGTGTGTCTGTGAGCACCCGTGTGCACACCTGTGTGCGTGAGCGCGCTTGTATTCAAAAGGTTTCTCCATGTAACTATCTGCTAGTGGGTGTGGGGAGCTCAAAATTTTGATAAAACACCTCCCTGTAGGTTTTAGTCTTTGCAGTGAGCCGAAGTAATGTCTTAAAAATGTACTGACATTTTTGACTCATGTGAGCCGTTTAATAATGCAGGGGGATTTTCTGTCATTGTAAACTGATTTCATTCCAGTGATTGAGATCGTTGGCTTAACAAAAACAGGCAATAAGAGGGTGTCAGCCTGATATTTGTAACATTTTTTACTATAAACACATAACCAAAAAGATCAGCTATCAAGGATCAGCTAATGTGTTCCCAACAGGGAACTCGCAGAATGCTATGCAACTCATATTATACTTGGTCTCTTCTTTAATTTTCATTCACCGGCCATTATAAATCCAGATACCAGCAGACTGACAAACAGCTAATGCTGGCTGATAATATCGGCAGTGCCAATATATCGATCTGGCTGCGGTGCAATTGGATGGTCTTCCACAGAGTATCGTGGGCCACAATGTTCAGTAAAGCATGCATGCATCTGCTGATATCCCCAACCAGATACAGCGTGTACTGGAAATGCAATATACTAAGACCAAGTACCCAAAATTAAGCCAACATGGAACTGCAGTTCCTCTAATATCCACTTGAGGGTGGCTCCATAGGAAGCGACTCCTCATAGACTCCCATGTTAAAATGCCCAAGGTCAGTAATGAAAGCAACAGGTTTACAGACTGTTACAAAAAATTTAAAAAAAAACAAATCTCTAAATCTAATTTCAATCGTCATAAAAACTAAACAGGTTTGATTTTTTTTTTTTTTAACAACTCTTCGATTTTGTTGTTAAGACTGAAAAACAAGCCTGTTTCTTTTCTTTTCTTTCAACTTCCAAAAAGTAAAGGGCCCTGGGGTCCAAATTCTAAAATCCAGGCTATAAATCCAGGAACTTCACAATTAATCTTCGGCACACTAAACTTTTCTGAATAACTCTCACACAGTTCACTGCTTGCAGTTCTGTGTACACATTTAAAAACAGTGCATACATGTTTACATTACATTTGTCACTTTCCTGTGCGTGTGTGTGTGTGTGTGTGTGTGTGTGTGTGTGTGTGTGTGTGTGTGTGTGTAGAGGATATGTCCTTGATTATATATAAAGCAAGAGAGTCCTTTTACTATCCTGTGCTGCATGAAGGCCAAAGTGCATGATGGAAGAAAACTCACAACTGGTGCAAACTGCTGTCTGGGATCACAGAGGGATCACCAGTAGACACATACACATGCCTAAATACATCTGTGTGTGTCTCTGTGTCCGTGGGGGTGTTTTTACAAGCCTTAGATCTCCAAATTAGCCTCTGGTCTGCTTCAGCTCAATGCCGTCTGCTCTCCCACGCCCATGCCTGCAGCTCAGGCTCCATCCTTCTCTCCATCCATCTGTTTTTCTCCACACTTATCCCTCTTTTCTTCACTCTCATTTAACCAAAAAAGCATGACAGAGCTTGCTTGCTCTTAAAATCACTAAATCACTCAGCTGCTCTCGAATAACCTGGAGATGTCCACTTAAACCAGCAACAGTGCTGTTCTGTCATCCAGTGCTGTGAGTATGACACCCTTGATTTTGACTTGGTTTGTGCTTATAGTACTATATAAGTGGGACTATATATACAGGATAGAAGTGCACTAGAAGCTGAACTTTCAAACTAAATGTTATTGGACCTGTATGTCCTGCCTAAGCTGATAAAGCCTTTTCTCATATGCAGACTGAATTTTGCATTTAATTATTAATGATTAATCTCTGTCTCTCTTCCACAGCGTGTCTTTTGTCTTGTCTTCCTCCCCTCACCCCCAACCAGTCACAGCTGATGGGCGCCCTTCCCTGGTTCTGCCAGAGGTTTCTTCCTGTTAAAAGGCAGTTTTTCCTTCCCACTGTCACCAAGTACTTGCTAATAGGGGGTCATATGATCGTTGAGGTTTCTTTCTAATATTTTAGGGTCTTTACATTACACTATAAAGCACACCGAGGTGACTATTGTTGTGAACTGGCACTATATAATTAACCATGTATCAAGATATACTTCCACTACTCAGCCTTGTTGCTCTCTTTCCCAATGGTTGCTTCTAGTGTGCAACTAATGGAAAGAAATTGCCTGCCACCAAAAATATTTTTCTTCTCATAGACCACCATTAGACAAGAAACATCAACAAAACTGTCCAGTCGAGCTGCAAAACTGCATTTTTTTTTTTTTTTTTTGGGGGGGGTGGGGGTGAATAATAAAAACAATACTTGGGAATCACTTGTGTAGTGATCCCTAAAAGAGTGGGCCACTTCCCCCCGGTAGGGCTGTGAAAGTACAGCGGGTGGATCATGAGCAGCCGTTTACAAAAAATAGATAAAAATGCTTTCATTTTAAATTTCATGATTACATTTGAAATTATAATCTACCATTTATGATTCAGTATTTAACTAAAAACAATCTAAAAATAGTTAATAAAAAGCTTTGGCATTTATTTCCGATATTTATTTATCGCTCCTCATTTGATCCAAAAAGTATCCAGTGACAAGATCAAAATGAATCAGAGAAATGACAAAAAAAGAAGTGCTTTAAATAAGTCTAGTGAGTTTATCAGCGTTTGACTGAAGTTTTCAGCGTGCGTCAGAAAATTTTCAGATTTCAGATTAAACTGAAAAGTGAGTCCAGAAAAGGAAATTTGCCTTTCTCAGTGTAAAAGCTGTAAAGGTGGTCGAGATCTTCTTCGTCTTCCACGATCATGATGTTTGATTTCAAGTAACGGGTGTGTCTGAACACCGTCTGCCACACTCTGCTGCCAGAAATCTTCACTTCATCACAAAGAGGATGCAGCTTATAAAGGTGAGGTGCTTTACTTTACACCAAATCTGACTGTCACCACATAGCACTAAAAATAAAGAGTGAACTAAGCAGAAACGAGGTGGCTTAAAAAGTACAGTGTTAAAAGATCCTTCTCTCTTTGCATGCTGTTCACTCCCTCTCTCTTTGCCCCCACAGCACTGAGGGGGGATGTAATCCACTTAGGAAGGTCAGTGAACTGCAGATATTTGCTCTACTCTTTCTTTCTTTTAACTCTCTTTCCTCGCTCTCTCTCTCTCCACAGCTCCAGCCTAATTTTTCCCCTCATGCCAACCCAGCAATCAGGCCTGAGCAGAGCTAAAGCTACCACTGGAGGTCTGTATAGGACAGGTAATAACAGCCAGAAAACTGCAGCAGTGCTGCTCTGACACCGAGAAGCAGGACTACCAGGAAACAGCACCAGACTGTAGTTAATGTAGCTCTTAAGTGAGTTAAAGTATGTAAAACGTATTTATGCACCACCTTTCGAGATAAACAACACAGATTGTAAACGCACGTTCACAGGTGCGTACAAAGTGATGGACAGACGATCCAGGTGAGATTGGGTGAGTTGACAAGGAGAGAGAGGAGGAGGAGGAAGAAGGAAGGAAGGCATGTACCCGAGGATTAGACTGGCGAGACTGGAATTCCCCCCAACACTCATCAAAGAGTGATGATTAGACACGTATAGACGCTGCCCTGCCATGAGCACGCACATATGCGTTAATGTAGCAGAGGAACAGACACAAACACTCTCATAAACAGCAGACACAGCTGCACAGACAGAAAGAGAGCACGTCCTCGTTTTGAACATTGTTAAATGACGGCTGTTTTCTCACACCGATGTTTGCGCCGGTCTGCTGGAAAGACGGGCGTGTCTAATCTGGTTCAAGTGTTGTCATCCGAGCTAAACCAATCTCAAAGCAATTTATTTTCCGATTATTTTTATTTTAATTAACCAATTCAGTGGTCTGGCTTCTTGAGAACTGAACTTTGTAAACAATTAGCTTGAATAATACAACTGCAGCAAAGCACCACAAGATGGTACTTCTTTTCTTTTAAAGAGCGCAGAGTTAAGCTTCGATTTTTGACTGATATGATAGCCATTAACCATTTATGCTTGCTCTTGAGGTGAACTGGACTCGGTGCAGTTGCCTCTTGAATAATAGGCATCGCAACTAAGACAATAATCACCATATCAGAGCTGGTATAGGGGTAAAAAGGGGGTTCTTTAGAAAGTCTCATCTTCTCAGTTGCTGCAGCTTCTTCCTCACAGATAATATCCATGCTCTTGTATTGATGCGTCACTGAAATGGCAGTAAAGATATATAGATATATATATAAAGATATATAGAATAAAGGACATGAAAGCATCGCATCATGTTTCAGTGTCATTTATAGGCTGCTGTGGCCCAGGAGCTAGAGCAGGTCAGCTACCAATCGGAAGGTGTTTTGAACCGTGGCTCCAATATTCTGCATGTTGAGCGAGATGCTAAACCCTACGAGTGTGTGAAAGTTAGGTTAAAAGCGCTTGTGTGAATGGATGACGGACAATCATGGTAAGAAAGCACTTTGCGTGCTTGAATGGAGTAGAAAAGCACTATATATGTGCAGTTCATTTATCATTTGCGAGCAGAGGCACAAAAAGATTGAGGTCCATCAATCAAAATTTGGAGCACCCCTGATAAAGGATCCTACAAGATGTCGTCATCAGATCATTCATTTAAGTGTCTCATTCAATGGTTGTTGGAGATGCATGAATACATCATTAAAGTGTTGCAGAAGCTTTAACATCTTTTCCCCTCTTCTCCATGCACCTTTTGAAGTAGATGAAGATGTGCTAGAAACCTCTGCTTGTTTGAAAGATTTTGATATATCGCCCACCTCTGTTGGTCAGTGGATTATAGAGCAAGAGGAAGACAGTGGATGCTTCCGTGCGTTCATTAAGAAATATTAGTAAATTCTTATATGCTCTCTTTAAATGATTTGTCTGTAATAGTTGTGACCACATACATTAAAGGTTTTTGCAGCATGCGAGCAAATCTGTGGCTTTATAGTTTCCTTATAGTTCAAATAAGGAAAAAATAACCACAACCTGTTACAGAGACTAGACATCTAACAGGAAACAGTACAGCGTTATTGTGAAGGTGTTGTTTCGTGTCTGAGCATACATCTGTCCCAGTCCATGTGTTGCACTTCTGTGTGTCTAAACACATGTGTGTTTATGGTGAATGGCACTCCAGGCTCCAAACTGCTGATCCCTTTCATCGCGGTTGGACTTTGACTACTTCAAGATGCCACAAAAGCGACGACCAAACTAAATATTTTGGCTTTGACAAAAATCCAGACGTGCGTGCTTTGACTCAGTGGCTCTCAGGAAGAGGAAGACCTCCCCGACCGACGAACGCAGCGTGTCAAACTCATTCGCGCACACATTACACGCCATCGTGCCACAGTGCCAGTCCAGGAATTCCATTGATATTCCTGGGAATTCCTCCTTTTTCCACCCCTCAACACAACTTTCATTCCTTTCTTCTCTTTTCATTTGGCCTAACTAGTGTTGACCCCTTTGACCTCCCGCTGAGAGATCCCTGCAGGGCTGCTGACCACCATCCGTCCACCCCTACGCACACTGTATGACCCATTTATTGTGTGTTACATTTAGATACAAATACTCTTATTACCTCACCTAAAATCCTGTTTCAAATTAAAACAGGCTATCCAACTGATCACTCTGCAGCTGAGCAAGTCAGAATTCTGTTTTTTCCTCATGTGAATCCAACAATAAGACATTAAAGATTAAAAAGGATATCCAGCACAAGAGGATGTTAAATCTAACCTGCATGTTGTGCTGTTTCATCACACAAATTAAAATGTATTAAGGCAGTGAATAAATCGTATATATTTAAAGCCACATTGAGTAGAACGGGACATCTTTTCCAGAATAGCATCCAACATGAGAACAAGAAATTGTTTCATAAGAATATATATATCTATATCTATATATATATAGATATATATATATAGATATATATAGATATAGATATAGATATATATATAGAGATATATATATGAAATCTTACATATAGCAACATTCATGAGGTTATGACATCTTTAATTTCAGCAGGTTTGAAGAGCCTGATTGTATCATTATCCTTCCTCTTGCACAAGATTATCGTTATCTGGCGCCAAATATAAATCTTTTAATATAAATTTGATCAGTTTGACTTGCCAGAGTCATTCCTTTAGGACTCCTCATTGTGGCAGTGAGGATGACACTTACAAACTTTGCTTTTCTTCTACAAAAAGAAATGTAGATGGATCATTAAAATAATACTAGAATCACCTTAAAATCCTACATATAGTCAATTGAATCTAAGATTGGAACAATGAGACCCGACAGTGAACTCAGGAGACAAATATACAGCAAATAGTTGTAGTGATGGAGCCATGCAGAGGATTGCTGGAGATAGCAGAGGATGGGGTGGAGGAAGCAGCCGAAAGAAGAAAGAATAATGTTAAAAAAGAAGAGAAAGAAAATCAAACAACTATACCAACATGCTTTCCTTTTCCCATAGACTATATTGTAATAAATAATTAAACAAAATAGAGTTAAAATTTGGACATAAAAGGTTATTTAAATGCTTTCCACTGTTTTGTTTTGGGGGTTTTTGTATTCTACATATTTTAAAGCATTAGATTTTTTTATTAATTAGGAAAATAATTGGAAGGGTCAGCTTTAAAAATGTTATGCTTTTGCACAAACAGATGATTTAAAAGATATTTCTAATTTCTAATAAGATTTACTGTAAAGAAAAAAATAAATAAATAAGAAGAAAAGAAAGAACCTTTTTAGCACCCTCTGATGGACAACCTGTGCTAGTCTTTTGCAGTGCTTTTGGCACAGTACATGCTACAGACATCAATAAATCAAGCTCTGCTAAGTAACCCTAAACATCTGTCATGCATCATTTGAGAGACGCATTAATTAAAGTAGTTTCTACAGAACTGAAGCCTGCTGGGATCACACATAGAAACAAGCTTTTCTCCTTTACATCTGTAAAAACACACTTCACCCTCTGCTCCATTCTTTCATCTAGCAATGGGGCTTTTTTCTTTAACTTGTACTGAATCAAAACAAAAAGACTGTTGTGGTGCTGCAGTGATTAAACAGATGGAGGAGGTGTTTTAGGGGTATTCATCATAGACGTTCCAGCGAAGCGGGTGGACATGCTGACTACTTAATAACACTGACTTTTTTGTTTTGTAGAAAACAGAGTAACCTTTCTTTCTAGGGACGATTTGGAAATTACTGAAACTTTCTTTATCCTTCACAGTGGTTTTTTTTTTTTTTTACACTAGGGGAGGGGTTTTGTTTTTAAATCACACATCACACATCAAAAGGATGTGAGCGTATTCTCATGAATCATGTCTGCTTTGGACTCTGATATCAGGAAAATCACAGAGTACATAAGCACAAATACTGAATAGACAGCAGGTAGTGACGAGGATGAAAAACGATTGAGTCAAAAAGCCATTGCCAGTCTTTTTTGATACTATTCATGAGCCCAACTGAAATCCAAACTGAGCATAGTTTGAATTGAGTTTGGATTGGACTGAGTATAACTGATACCACTGGTACTAATTTCAGTAAGGAGAGGCTATATTGAGGTCGTGCATTGTAGTTCATTGTCACCAGAGGGCAGTATCTACTGGTGAGCAAGAGCTGAGCTCAGTGAGCTGTGAAATATGGTGACTGAAAGAAGCGCACAGTGTTTGGGAGTACTCTAGGTTTAGACCCAATGCCAAAATGAGCCAGAAACTGTGTGGTGTCTGGGCTTTTTAGATAAATATGCTAATGCTTCAAAGTTCATCTGTGCTTAGCCTAAGTCCTCCAGTAATAATAGCAAGATAGAAAACCCATAAAAGGTCATCTCCATGCACGTGGACATGACCTTTATGGGTTTTCTGTGAAGAAAACCAGTGTGAGCCCCAGGTAGGCCAACCCATGTGGAGCCCAGCAATTTTGCCCTTTTGGGACCCCATGAGTGAATGTGGGTACCCCACAGTGGACTGCCAACTGTGGGCCATGTGGTTCTGCCTATAGTGCCTCAAATTTTTGGCATAATACTTGAAGCATCATTACTATTTAATGCAGTATACAAGCACTGTGACAGTGACGTCAGCATTACAGCTAACAGGAACCAATGCAGCCAGTGTGCTGTATAAAATGTTACAAATATTTAACAAAATTTTGTAAATCATGAGAAATCATGAAAGGTACCCAATGCTATCTGTCCTTCTTCATGGATTTGTGTGCTGCAGTAAGTGTGCATATAAACACAGATCATTTAACAGTTTAACTTTAACCTCTTATTAACACTACATATTTATCAAAACTGGTGCAAATCTACATAGCAAAGGAATATGCATCATTACGAATAAACTGGTAGTTTTTCTCAATACTTCATCAAATTCTTTCAATTTCCTCATGTAAGCAGAGAGATTTGCAGTCTCTCCTCTTGGACACAACCTGCCATAGTGCAACAAGGCCTGGCTGGGACTGGCCCTTTTATAGAACAGGTTCAAACATGCCCGACTCCTCGCTCTACATACATCAACACTTGGCACGTTGTGTTGTAGCTACGGGCAACAAGAAATTAGAGAGGGGCACGGCGGCTTGCCAGCTGAATACCTGGATATGTGTAGCCCGGGGATAGACTGAGAACAGGCAGGTAGGAGAGGGTGGAGGAATGGCAGGAGACAGCTTGATGGAAATAAAGCGTTAAGTAAGATTACCGAAAACTGGCAGAGGTTGGGAAGGTTATGATTTCACTTCACATTTGAATAAAATCAAGCATGGCTGATTGAAAACAAACAAAACTGTGCTGCTTGCTCCAAGCTGTCGTTGTTCCTTTGGATTTGTGTTAGTCTACAAGTCAATTTGCTGTAAATGTACAGTTCTTTGCAAAAGTCTTGAGCTACCACTCATTTCTTTATGTTTTGTTTCCGAGGAGAAAGGCTTTCTTGTAATTTTTTAAAGTGGTCTGGAGCAGTTATCACAGAAGCCATTCTTAATGAAGGGAAACAGGGAGAAACGCTGAGGCATGACAAATTAAACAAGAACCGGACTGCAACATTGGCAACAGGTCTTACGGAGTGATGAATCCAAATTTTTGGTTTAAATCATCATCAGTATGTATAAGAAACATGGCGAGAGAGGTACAACAGGGAGTGTCCACAGGTATCAGTTAAACATGGTGGAGACTCCGTCATGCCAAACACGCTGCCAATGCAGTAAAAGCATACATGGATTGAAAAACACACAACAGTACTAGTCATGGATTGGCCTCTTCTGAGAACCTCAACATTACTGAAGCACTGTGAGATCATCCAAAGAAGAGCTCTGGATGCCCATCAAGAAGTCTGGAGAACTATTCCTGAAGACTTCTTAAAGAAATTACAAGAAAGAGAGTTCAGACGATGAAGAGTAAATGTGACCTACCTAACAACTTCAACTAATAAATATTTGGTTCCTTTTCCGCTATTAAGGAATTTTACAGAAACGCTAATCCAAACTAATCGCAAAAAGCCATAATTTACCTCAAAACTAATCTAAATTTTGCACAAAAACGTTAAAGTGTTTAGACATCCATCCAAACTCCTCCACACTCGTATAAACGGAGTCAGTTTACCACTGTTAAAATGTTCCTGTGTGCCACACACACACACTGCTTCATATTTAGCCTGTAACTCCTGCTGTAGACAAAACAGGATCATACTGTCTGTTCTAATATCTGCGAGAACGTGGAACAGAGGGAAGGGACACAAACAGCTGTGCTCTGTGCACGATACTGTAAAACTTTTTTTTGTGGATTTCAGCTGATACGAGTTTATGATGCTAAGATTAGGGATTAGCAGCTCAGCCTTTTGAACTCATTCACCTGCTTCATGCTTCTGCTCTTTAAGGTGCGTTTTTGTGGACCTCTAGGTTTATTTGGTTTACCATATTTTCTGAATGGCCCATTTTGGGCATTTTAAATGATTTTATAGGTCTTATAGGTATGACCTGCTGTGCACTATGAGTTCAAGGCAGTTGTAACACTGTTGTAATACCACTCAAACTGATTACGTGCCGCTGCAGTACGATTTCCCCACATAAGCACTACATCAAATAATAACAGAAAAATACTGCTTCAATGAGCTAAATTTGACCCTGTGCTCTAATTCAGACACGCTGCCTACGATTTAGTGGTGTTTGTGCGCGAGTTACGTTTAAACTGTGAGCGCTGAGAGTGGTGCTTAGCAGCGGTTTGGTTCAGATCCCCAAACCTGGCTGAACATGCTCTAGCTTGCTTTTCCAGACTTGAGCGATCTGATTTTAAGCAAATGTGCAGGCAGGTCACAGCAGGTTCCTATCCTGCCCATGTTTCTCCAAAATACCCCCCCTTTAAATGGCTTCTAATGAGAGCAGACACAGAGAGAAGGCATAAGTGTCACAGAGCGGTTCGGCTGTATAGCTACCTGTTGGCATTAAGCCACATTAAAAAGGAGAAAACGTAAAAGACTTGCAGACGAAACATGGCAGGTCAGTCTGAAACAGTGTGCTGCATCTCTCCAGGATGCTTTTTTTTTTAGATTTTAGGAAGCTTGAACGTGGGAAATACTCACTGATTTAATATCTAAAATGAACCATGTGTCACCATAAATTCTATTTGTAAAATAAGATGACAGCAGTTTTTCCACTGGTAGTTAAAATTTGGTATTTACCAAAAGTAACCATATACAAAATCAACAAATTCATTCTAAAGATAAAGAGAAGCAGATATCTCATTCAAACTTTAACTGTATTTTCTCCGTTTGCACATCTGTCTTTCAAAAAAATACCAGGATGATGGTTTTCTCTCTGTTCTCTCTTTCTATTTCTTCTTCATGGCTCTTTTCTCATCCTTTTTACTTCCGGTCCATCCACTCTAACCCATCCAGCTCCTCCTCCATCATGTGCTTCCTGTTCTCTCTTTCTGTCCTGTGATAAACATCTGATATCTCAGTTGTTTTGACCTGCAGGGGTCTGTTTGTCCAGATGAGACAAAGAATGCTGTGCATTCAATGTTGATACACACAAAGACAAATTTGTGCAGACATATGCAGACAAAAAAACAAAAATGCTGCCTTCAAATTTCAGATTTCATTCTGTACTGCAATATATTGGCAATAAAGGTGGAAAAACATCCGTCTCACCACCTTACACACAATAACACACATGTGTGTTACTGTGGAGTGTCTGAAACAAAAAGCTAAACGTTGCCTGCAAGACCAGCCGGAGGAAAAGTCCTCCTACATCCACACGATTGCCACAGACTTTTTTCCCCCCCTTTTCCTCTTCCTGATGCGTACAAGCAAATTGTAATTCAGATTTAACCTGAAAGGAAAAGGAGGAAAAATAAGTGAGCGAGAGAGAGTCTCTACTACATACACACTGCTAAACAAAGTTAGAACCAAAACAGCTGAGCACCTGGAGATTTGCTGTGCTTCACGCCACTTTCATCGAAACACCAGACGAAGAAGTCTTAAGCGCTCGAGTTGAAGGCAGCTGAGCTTCTTTAAGAAGTTTCACCTCTCTGTGAAAGGCTTCTTCAGTTCAAACAGCTGATGGGAAGTTCCAGATATTTAAACTCTAGTGAGGTTATCATCTCGGACATCGCCCTGGTAGTCATACCCACTTTTAGAACTGAAGAAGCCTTTCGGATGAGTGGTGAAACGTCTTCAGGAGCCTAAAACCGAAGTCTAGTTAAGACGACCAAGATCTGGATGACTGAGAATGCACACAGATACTGCTAGCCTTGAACCTCCCCTAATTTCTTTATTGTTTGCTTCTGAGGAGCCAGACTTCCTTGTAGTGGTCTCCAGCAATGGTTCTTCGGGTTGTCTGAAGGTTTTTCGCTCATTTTCACGTGTACCTGACATTTTCAGTTTGTTAAGCCACTGAACACTCAACTATGAATCATTCAAAGATATAAAAGGGACCAACCTTTAGAGATAATTCAGTGCTGTGTTTACACATACCAGACAACTTAGCAAAGAACCAGTTTTACATTTTATCTTTAGGCCCTTTGTTATTAGCAGACTGTCACAAAAATGCTCAGACACACACACCAACATGTTGAACATTATCCTGCGACTGCTTACTAAAGGCTTAGCTGCATACCAGCCGGCACACCGAACTGAGATTAACTAAGACCAGGCTGCACCTGAGAAACACTCTTGTCCTGAGCCCACTGCCCTAATCTGAATGATTATGACCAAATCTGAACCTGAACCAGTCCCAACCTGAAGACTATAACAAAGTCTCAACCTTCAAGCAGCGCTTTACAAGGTGTTTCCCAAACTGTACTAAACTGATTCTTACAAAGATAGAAGTCCAAGTACAAACACACGCACACTGAAACACAGCAGCCTACATCTCAGTGTAAAGTACAAACAGTATGTATTTCTCAGGATTTTACATGACTCTGGTGTGATGTAGGTAAAAAAGCAAAAGAGCAAAAAAAAGCAGATATAGCAGAAATATGAAAAGACTGAGGTCTTTTGCATCCAGACTAGGTACAAATAATCTCAACTGTGGCCAAGCGATACTGTCAACTAACTCCACACCACACCAAAGTTTGGCTTATAGGAAGCAGTACAATGAGCAGCGCAGATGTTAGCCAAACACAGTGGGCTTTGGACTTAAACACCTCAATAAAGAGTGAGAAAATCAACCAAGTCATGACTGACTTCATGTTTTTATTTCCAGACACTACTAGAGAAGCTCTGCATGACTCACACAGTTCAAAATAATCCTCTTTTATATATACTGTGCCTTGGTTCAGCCCCACCATTCATCCTCTGTTTGAAAGAGGCCATTTTAGCCCCTCAGTCTTTCAGCCAACTTTCTTCTGATTGGTTGCCCCTCACAAACAGGTTTAAGCAGCAGGTGGGTGGGTTTCTGTACTCATAGGCAGGGATGTGTGTCTGCAATGACCATATTGGGGACATCCCCTTTCAGTGACACAGGCAAAAAAAAAAAACTGTCTGAAAGTGAACATTAGGAGGAGTCCCAAATTTGACCTTCACAAAGACCAGGCGTCGGCAACCCTCAACATCAAAAGAGCCATTATAGCTCCTCCTACTGTACCGAACAAAAGAGCAGCACACGCAGGTGACAGGGGACAGACGGGCAGGTGACAGATGTAACTGGGACAGGATAAATGAAAACATATAGTATATTTATTAATAAGGTTACTGTTAACCTTAATTCTAACCCCTGGCAGGTTGCTGAACTCTAACTAATCTCTTTATTTTATATATTATTTATTATTATTTATTACAAAATGTTATGTATATTTAACAAGTGAGCCATTATAAATTTCAAATTTCTTTTGATGTTCATGTGAGTGCAATATTACGTTCTAAGTCTGCGTTGTGTCACATTGAACACATGTTGATCATATGTAACTCAATGATCACTAAAATTTGTTTCCGCTGCAGAATTCACAAATATGGAATGAAGAATGTAAAAAAAGAACCACATGCCTGGCAAAACCTGCCTGTACAACAGGTTTTTACTACTTTACTACTGCGTAATGGAATATAAGTTCCCCTTAAAATGACAGGAAAGCATCACTAGCCTATATTTTTCTGTTAGAAATGACCACCTCTGCAGTTCCATTATGGTGTCTTTCAGCTAAGTGTTTCAAATTTAAAACCTCCAGCTTTAATATTTTGACTTTCTTTCTTCTCATCATCCAAATTTCCAGCAGCAACAAGTTGCATTTCTTTACAAAAATACACTGAAAATCCAGCAGTCAGCACCAAAACCCAAATGAGGAGCTCCTAAATAAACAAGCGCTTCCCAAAATGGTCTTATAATAAAAATCTCCAAACAATTGCTAACATAAAAAGTCTGCTGAATGTGAAAATCAAAGTCTGCTTGCCAGTTCAGCGAGGTCTAGTATATTAATTTCATAAGATAATTCGATGTAATGTTTATAGCTTTCTCTCCTGTTGCCAAGTGGCATAAAATTCAAGCAGAGCATGCATGCATACATTCATCTCCTAAAAGAAATTAAAGCTGTAATAACATCACACTACCTCTCACACTGCTCATGAGAGACAAGAGACATAATTCTTACAGCCACACGAGGTCCCTCGTCAGGACTTTATAAACAAACCGCAATCATTTCATGCAGGGGCTGAAACAGATGAGCGGGTTTCATTCTTAGATTTTGTCCTTTGCCCTGAAATGGCTCCGTCTGGACGAGTTTAGAAAAGGTAATAAAGTAACTGTACACTCTGAAATATGTAAAGAAACAGACACGCAAAGGCTGCTAGCTCCCCTTTTTTCTCCATGTGGTTGTCGGGGAAGCCCTGTTTCCTCCTCAGCAGCATGATGAAAGAAACAGGTGGTCATAGTTTGGGAGTGTGGGAGACAGAGAGAGAGAGAGAGAGCACTGGAAATAGTGAGGGAGAGAAAAGTAGAAGAAGAGAGAACCAGACACATCCCATGCTGCTATTTTTTATATGCAGGCACAGACTCACTGAGCTGTGTGCTTCTGTTATACTACAATACTGTGAATACCTGTGAATACTCCTAGACTTTGCTTGCTCTCATGCAGTCCTGTTGTTGTGGCAACTCATGTGAGATAAACAAAACAAAACAAGTTGATGTTAAAGTGATGACTCTCTTTGTTAATCAACATAACAATATTCTTCTTCTATAGTGAAAATGGCTGTAACCCTTCTCTATGTGTTATCGCGGCTCTACAAGTAGGATGTGTGCATCAGGTTCGATTAGGAAAAGGCTGTGAAGAGTTCAATGCTACTGTGAATCAAAATCAGTGTTCTATGTATTGAACACAATGTGATCAGTAGTGAAAGTCAGGAGAGGTGAGACAGAATGCATGTGTGTGAATGAGAAGGAGACGGGTGTAACAGTGAGGCTGCAAGGAGCAGAGGTAATGAGGGCAGAGGCATTTATATACAAGGGTTCACCTAGGGCCGGGCGATATGAGGGAAATCTAATATTGCAATGTTTTTTTAGCTATGATAAAGCCATTTTAACCATCGCACATGGAAAAACTCGTGATACAGCTAGTATATTCGATATATCGCCCACCCCTAGGTTCAACCATCCAAAGCAACACAGTGCACAACAGAGGCAGAGAAGAGGGAGCAAGCAGGGTACGGAAGAGTGTCAGGGATGAGTTGTGAGGCCTGCTGTGATGTATGGTTTGAAGACGGTGGCACTGACAAAAAGAGCGGAAGCTGAGCTGAAGACGTTAAGATTTTCATTGGGAGTGACCAGAATGGGCAGGATTAAAAATGAGCACATCAGAGGGACAGCTCAGGCTGATCGTTTTGGAGACAAAGTTAGAGAGGCGAGGCTGAGATGGTTTGGACATGTGCAGAGGAGGGATGGTGGATGCAGAGAAGGCATTCTTCATCTGATTGTTTATTGCAGGGTCTTTACCTTACAATATAAAGCGCCTTGAGGCAGCTGTTGTTGTGATTTGCTGTTATATAAATAAAAGTGAATTTATCTGAAATTGAATTGATTTCAGGAGTGGTTTCAGGTGTGCTGAAGGGTCGCCCACATTAATCTTCCAATCCCCTCCAGCTGTTGCCAGACTGCAGGCTATGCTGATAAACTTGTTGGTCAGTCTTGTCAGTTACAGCCTCGCCTCCTTCTCATTCCACTTTCTGGCCTATCTGCCCACCCCCGCCCACGAACCACACTAGCTTCAAAAGACTTTTTTGTCATTACTTTTTTGGACACCAACCTGATCCACCAGTTTTTCTGGGTCTCCTGACTCCCCTCTTTGCTCATCCTGGTAATAACTACCCACTCAGCTCCCCAAGTACTCAGAGGATTAAAGATTTTAAGATACTATCTGATATCTTTCTTGGTCAATAAAATTGCTTTCGTCATGTCCTGGTTTCTACTCTGCATCTGGGTTTAGCTTGTTGTGGACATTCAGTCCCTTCTCTTTGGTGATTTTATGGGTACTGACCTCTTTGAGCCCCTGAAGCTAAACCAACTAATATCCGAGTGCTGAGCGTCACTGCATCATTGTTACTGTGCATTCTGAACAGTGGAGCTGCAGAAAAATAATGATATACATAAACACTATAAACAGATACAACTGAGGAGCGTTAGGGTTGGTGAAGAATGTGCTTTGGTCTTAAGCTGCGTCCCAACCTTTTTTATTAATTGAGTGCCAGATTTGACAGCAAAGTTCATCATCTGCGTTGAACGAAAACAAAAAAAAGAGAGAAAGCTGACATGCCAGCAGAGCTGAAAACAAGCTGAGCTCAGTTTAGAGAATGAAGTTTTACCTCAGTCTCAAACTTTAAAAGCTCAGCTGACAAAGTAACGACGACAACAAAAGAAACAGAAGACGTTATAATGGGAGACAGGATGCGATAGCAATAAGGAGGTGCTTAGTAATATGAGGCCAGTCTGCTCAGGTGAAATTTTTGTTGTGTGCTCAGCTCAAAGCTGAAAGAGCGAAAGGGACGGGAAAGGTAGAAATCTGATCAAACAAAGCTACTGATCACAGACAGATTAAGCCTCACAAGCCTCTATTCTTCTCACAAACAAAATATGCAAAACAACTGAGGAGAGTGATATGTAATGTTTTTAACCATACATTTCTATTCTTTTTTGCCCAGTAACTTCTCTTTATTGGAGCTTTATTGTTTATTGTTGTTTTGCTTTCCTCCTGAAACTCTTTAACAGATTTTTCTTGTGCGCCTTCAAATCTAACTTATTTTTCCCCACTAAGCAGCAGTCCGAGCTCCCTCTGGGCTGTAAAATTCCCATTTTTTCTGAGAAAAGGAGCAACACAGGATAAAGATGATGTTCTTTCAGAAAAGGAGGTCAGCAAAACAAGAAGAAACGAGAAGTAGGGGGCTGAGGAGGACAGCATGTCTTGTGACTGTTCTGAGTAGGTGGACTTGTCAGGTAGCCCACTTGATCACAGCCACACACACAATTCAGACACAGGGAAAAAAAATCCCACAAGATCCCCACATAAACAGTTTCATTGCAAGTTCTGTTACATGTATCTGAAATTTCCATCAGCTTAAAACACAAGTGGTTGCCAAAAAAACAAAAAATCAATAAAACACAAATCGCAGGTCTGAATCATCACCAAAAGCTGATCCCATGATCTTAATCTCTTCACCAAACCTTCAATCCTCTTAAAAACACATCCAAATATGTTAAAAACACAACCTCCTTCCATTTAACGAGAGGTCTCCTTCCCACGTAAATGTTTTCAGCGATGTTGCTGGTCTGCTGAGAAGTGTGAACAGATCAAAGAACAGGTATGACTAGACAAGAAGTACAAGATGAAATGGATAAGACACTGAAGCCCTTATGATGGCAGCTTACATGTACAGCGGTAACCTGCATCTCCACATAGGTACCCTCAACTTTAACCAAACTGAAATCTTACAGTAGTGAGAACTGGGAATGTAATGACACCAGCAATTTAGTAGTCTGTACCAATACCAGACCTCAATACCAAAACAAAACAATCACACCCGCATCATTTTCGCAAATTTCAGAATCACAATGCGTTCTCATCTCTGGTAATTTTGTTGACTAATCATTTTCCTCATAGTTTTGATCAACAACTTTTTTTTTCTGACGAAAACAAGATGATAACTAAATAAAAAACGAATGCACGAGAACAAAAACGATGATGAAATGTACTGACATTGCTGTCAACAAATACAAACAAGATGAACATAGATAGCTAGATTATTACTAAATGACACTTTAGTCAAAAGACTATGGCTAAAACTAAAACTTAGTATGACGAAACCGTATGCCCATTCAGTGCGAAGAGCGCGATCTATCTTATTAAACATATTTCCTATGTTCAAAAATGTTAAAGAAAATTTTTTATAAATAAACAGTATAAAATATATATGTGTGTGTGTATTAAAATCTGTGTCCTTGTATTGTTATTTATTGCACAGAGTGCACATTGCACAGATTCATTAAAACAGGCATCCCTTCCTTCCTTCGTGATATAATTTTGAGGCTGTATCGCCCACCCCTGCAGGGTATGTAACATTGCTGGTTTTAGCCACATGAAATAGTTATAGCAGTCATTCAGACACACAGACCTCAGTATTAGCTTGTTGTTGGCTGCATTAGGTTACGTCTACACGTATACGGGTATTTTGGTAAATGTAACTTTTCCTATGCATTTTTGGCCTTTCGTCCACACGTAAATGACATTTTGGGTCACTGAAAACGGAGAGCTACAGAAACTCTTGCCAGGGTGGAAATTTTGAAACACTCAGTTGCTTGTGGGTTTATGATTGGCCAACATTTCTTCACGGTTAAGGTTATATCGCCACCTGTTGCTCTGGCATGGTATTGACAGCGCTTCAAACCGTTTTTTTTTTTTTCACATTTTCATGTGGATTAAGATATATTTTTTAAAAGAACTGAAAAAAAATTCCCATTTTGAAAAGTACTTGTGTACGTATGGACATAGCCTTAATGATTACGTACTGATTTCAGGGTTAAGCTTAGATTCTACTACTACTATCCCTGCTGTTGTAAATGAATGACAGATGCATTTAAAGGTACATTTTTTTCAATATCATGTAGCTTTCTACTATTGTTGCTAATCCTAGAGCTGCTACTACTGCTACACCTACTGTAATGTAAGTTCAAGTACAGCTTCTCCTTCTAAAACTACAACTACTACTAATCTGGTTGCTCTTTTACTGACAGTATGATCTAACCTGCTACCACTGCCACTATGGCCCCTATAAGTCATCAGCTGATGCTCCACTTCAAGTAGACACTGATATCATCCACCTGTAACTCGCTCTGATCAGCCATCCTTTGGGGAAAAGCCCTTATTTGTGAATTCTTCAGCTCCACTATCACCTATCTCTTGCTCAGGCTGCACATCCACTGACATCAGCACAATAGAGCTTTCTAGTGAAGTACTAGAATTTATACTTTATGTTTTCACTCACAATAACAGTGAGATTTCACACTTATAGCTAATTGAAGCCAACAAGAAATCTATCCTCACGTCCTTCCAATGGTTCCCTGTTCATTTCTGTATAAACTTCAAAAGCCTTGTAAATATCCAAGTCTATCCATTGTCTGATCCCTGGTCACTGGACTTCTCACCTCATAAAGCATCACCAGAAAATGCTGGTGTTATTATCTGACATTATTTAAATTCTGTTTACTACAGTCAATTACCTTTTGCCAACTTCCCTGGTCTTGCCTCTAGTATACACCAGGGACGGCCTTTAAGAAGTATCATAAGTGCTTTTTTTATTCTGTTTTTTTTAAGTGTCAAATAAATGAATACACCTGACAACACAGCATACATCACTGTGGTCTCTACTTCTACTGCTTCTACTACACCACTGTAAGTACACCAAAGATGTCCATATACATCTGGCATCCACATGAACTTGACATTTATAACCCATGAAGAGGAAGCAACAGGAAACTGACTAGATGCTGTTTTAGTCTGAATTAGCAGAAAATGAAACTGATGGAAAATCGTGATGCAGACACCCACGTCTGCAGCCTGTTTGGGTCTTATTAGTCACAACATATTGCTCTTATCATGTAACACTTTATTTACCAGATGGAAATAAAAACGCCAGCCTTGACTAGCAAATTGTTGTGGTGGTGTTTGAATTCCACAACAAGGAGAATGAATGAAACTGAAAATTGTGGATGGAGCTGAAGATTTGCAATTGATGCAAGTGCTCTGCTACTACTACTGCAGATATAGTAGAATAATACTATTACTATTACTGTACTACTGGTATCCGTTTTTCCAGGGCTACAGCTAAATCTCTCATTGTTGCATCTTTGACTATGTTCACTTTGGCTTCTATATCAGGTCTGCTTCTTCCAGCAAAGAGAATAAGTGGAAAAGCAGCAAAGGACGAGAGAAGAGAAATGTCTGTACTCAATCTGGGTAATTAAGCTGTTTAAACATTTGGTTCTGCTCTCATTGCCTTCTGTCCACCTGTTAACCCTAACGGCATCTGCAGCTCACTGACACCACTGTGTGAGTTCTGCCACAAACACACAGGGACTCCAGAGGATGAGTAGGTTAGCGATTAATTAGAAGAATGGAGGTTTAGTCTGCATGTCAAAGTATCTTTGAGTAACATTAAGGTGCCTCCAATACATTCATGAGCGTGTGAGAGAAAAATGAATGTTAGATAGAAGAACTCTGTAGAAGTATTGAAGAAGTAAGCAATGAGGCTTGTAGTGCGGAATACAAAAGCATTATAAGCACCAGACCATTTACACTATCTTGATACTAGAATTTCATATTGAATACCATTTTTGATACTACGGGGAGAGGAGAGGTGGGGGTGGGGGTAACAAATTGAATTGAGAGGCGCTTTTTTTTTTTTTTTTACAACAGTATAAACAATAACATCAGTTAATAACAACACTATATTTTTAAGTTTTCTGAAGTAGTGCAAAAGATACATAACTGTAAGGTATGACAAAAATGTTTAAATTCTTAGGCGGTGCCAAAAACCCAAAACAACGATATTTTTAAGTATGGGAGGCAGTTCTGTGCTTCTGGCTCCATGTTTTTGTTGCTGATCAAACAGACTTGGTGAAGTTGGCTGCCGCCATTTTTGCCTGGTTGCTGGTAGAATTTTCTTAGCTTGGAGTTTGACACAAATAATTGTGTTATGCTTTTAAATTACTCTATTATAATGCTGCAGACAGGTAGGACTGATAATGTAATGTTATTGTTTTATTATTAGCCATGACCACTAGCTGCTACCTTAATGATAACTCAACGCAGGCTATCTGATAAAGGAGGGGAGGACAATTCATTCACCCAAGAGAAACTGCGACTGTTGTGGAGGGCCGCAACAATAAGCTGAACTCAATTCTGCTCAGTATTAATTTTATCTCTTTATAAGATTATTGGTGTTGCAATCCACAACAATCCCAGCTTCTCATGTGCCCCTTGAGTAAATGCCCACCCCTTTGATAAATCTACTTTCAGCTGGGGTTGCAGCTGCGGATGGATCGAGATGTTTGATTGGCCAAAGATATTATACAAGATGCACTTCATGACACAACCTTCACCATTTATCCGGGCTTGTAATTACAGCCTCAGGAGGTGTGCTGACAGTTATGCAGGTAACATTAATATGCACGCCCACAAACTTAATGTTTATGATAGCTGTACAATACTCCAGCGTTGTTGAAACTAGAGCTTCACTGACCTCTCAAAATTCTCCGAACTGCTGTTGAAAGTGTTATGAACATCAGCTACTTGAGCTGCTAATGAGGGGGAGGGGCTTTCTGTCTGCAGCACTGCTGTGTGAAGCTGTTTATTGACTGGAGGAGGCAAAGATGGCACTGTTGATATTAATGCTGCTGAGCATTAATTCCAATGGCAACTGCCAATAAAATGAATTTTTTTGACAAACCTACATATATACACATATAGTTGATTCTAATATTTGAAATATATCCATCCATGGGAGTCTTTGGAGAGTTGCTCCCTCCACTGCTGCTTGCTTATGGAGCCTTAAACCAGATAAAAATGGAATTTGCATTCAAGGACAGACACAAAGGTGGAGCAGAGACATGTAGGAGAAAAAACAGACGAGGAGGGAGATACAGAAGGTGGAAGGGGAAGAAGAAGGTAAACAGGTACAACTTTTCCACCAATGTGGTGCTGACACACGTAATCAAGAACTGGTGCCAGAAGCCTAGTACCAAAAAAGGGGTCGACCCACATGACTGTCGCTATGACTTTCTTCTGAAAGTTACCACAACTTCTGCTAGTGAGAAGGAGTTCCCAGATCAGTCAAAATGTTTTTCAGGGGAGCAAACATGTTTTATTGAAGTTACACGATGTGCAGGCTGATTTATGGTGGTTATAAATGAGATTATTCTTAGACATGCAGAGGATCGATTGAATGATCAGTACATCTTGCATCTGGAAAATTCCTGGCAAGACTGATCATTGTCATCGTCATCATCATCATCATGGCGCTACATATCTGCCATAAGGGAAAGAGACCGAGTGCAGTAGATAGAAGAAGAAGGACAAAAGAAGAGTTGACAGAAGGAAGAAGGTCCTAGGAAACAAATCGGGGGACAAAAATGAGAGCAAACACCAAAGAAGGAAACATCCTGGAAGCTGCAGCTCTGATGTGTTAGCTGATACATCTCTGCCGATCTCCAAATCTCTGCAGTGTGAGGATGTTATGACTATAACTCTCACCACAAACACACACACACACATACATGAAGCAGAGCAGACAGATCTGCCCCTGCACAAAATTCACCTGAGATGTGGGTCACGTGTAGGATGAGGGGGTGTATATAGGTGTGCGCCTCCCTTGCTGCGCAAAAAGCATGCATCAAATTAAGTGTGTGTTTGTGGTTTGCACTGCATGACGAGTTCAAAGGAAAACCTCCAGGTATACATTACCGCTGAACTCCCTCACCTGGCTGAATGGAGATTGATATCTGGGAGAATTAATACTGCACACACACACACACACACACACACACACACACACACACACACACACACACACACACACACACACACACACACACACACACACAGAGAAAGCAATAAAAATGACTTATGACGCTCTCTTCTTCAACCTTAATGAGAAACCTGCACATACACTGGTATGTTTATTTCAAACCTTAAAACAATGTCAGCTTAAGTTACAGGAACATAGCTGCTTTGTCTCTTTTTTTTCAGGGTTTTTTATCCTGCAAGTGTGGAAATTTAGACAAACACAAGCCACAAAAGAGCGTTTCTTTTAATCGTTTGTGCAAGCAGTGACAATCGGGGCAGACTGCCTCCACTAGGGGGACACAGTGAGCGCTTTAATGGAGAAAGGAGAGAGAGGGGTAAGGGGTGTTTAGAGTGTATATACATAGAGATGTATATATACCCCCATCCCCCAGTCCCAGGATTTCTCTATGCAAAGTTCCTCCACTGATCATCATCCACTGATGATGAAGGCTGTCAAATATGTAACAGTAAACACCTAAACTCCTGCACCCTTAGAAGGCTTTATTTTTTTACTCACACACTATCACCACTTTTCTTTTTCCCTATCCTTTCCACAAAAGTGGTGTTAGCTGCATTCTTGGATGCAAAAAAAAAAAAAAAACGTTTGGGGGGGAAATTTGAGGGTTATTTTGATTCCCTGAGGTGTCTTCTTTCACACTAATGGAAGGGAAATGTCCAAAACTATTACCTATTGAGACATTAATGCCCGTATCTGCAAGTGCAGTGACTCTTTTGTGTATCGTTACACTCAAATGTCATAAAATCGTTAATACAACAAGTAACTATGTTAATTAAAGTTATGTTTATTAGTTAATTTTCTCTTTTTTCCACCCTTTTCAGAGTTTACTTCAAAGTCCTTATAAACTTTCATGGCCTTGGTGAAATATTGCAGTAGATTTAATCTCTGTCATGCCGAGACAACTTCCTGGGAAAGCAGTTAAGAGGTCACTAAGTTCTGACACATAACAAGAGAAGGAGAGGAAACAGCTTCTATCTGTTGATTTATTCTTCATCTCTAATCACTTTAGAAACTCTGAACAGACAAAAAATGACTCTCAAATGCTGATGTCTTAGTGTTAGACCTCATCCTGTGTTGTTTTTGTTATTTCACAGGATGCTCATACTGTTGAGTGTTGCTGTTGCCATCAAAACACTGAATCTACTCCATAAAATCTGGAAACACACAAATTCCTGCATAATTTGAAAAACATTAAAAACCCATGCCTGTGTTACAGAACAGCAAACAGCGGGCAGACCTGATTGGACACGCCTGGTGTGTGGTGGGCGTGCAGCTACTTCCTCATTAATAATTAATGAGGAGGGAATATTCATGGATATTACACGAGGAGCCAGAGTGAGAGCCACTTGCACTAATTTGGTGATGCAGCTGCATCCTGACAAGTTAGAGCTCTGCAGCTGAGGGTGTGGAGGCACTAGTTTAAACAGATGTGGAGGGCGAAGAGAAGAAAAGTGCGCGCGCACACACTTCCCCACCTGTGTTCCTGTTTCTGAATCAAGTGCAAAGACTGCTCAGCTGCACTAAATATGGGTTTTATTTCTCTACACTTCAGTGTGAGTCAGAAAGCAGCTGCCGTCAACTTAAAGCACACCTGTACCAGAA
>VVHJ01046265.1:0-20015 GCA_015107715.1 Tylochromis polylepis
ACATATTTCACATTAGAAAAATCACACGGCACACCACCAAACAAAAATGTCACAAAAAGCATATTGATCATTTTTCCCCGCACACCAGGCATAGCGGAATTGGCTCGGTTTGTCCCCAGTATACCTTTTGTGCTTTCTTCTGACCACTACTCATGCTAGGGCCTTCATCTGGGTCGGAGTTTTCTCCAGGACCCAGGTCAGACTGACTACTTTTTCTTTTTAAATATTTATCTATTGCTATTGCGCGCTGCGTTGTCTCACTTGCAGCATGACTATTATGTCATTTCTTCTTTGTCTTCTTCTGTTTTACTGGCAGTTGGCAACCCATTTAATTGGAGCAAAACGTTGTACTGCCCTCTAGTGGAAGAGAATGTAATTGTTCTGCCCGTTACTCACGCTGGTCGCTTAGAGGAATCAGGTGGAACCAGATAATCTTTCACGGCACACCTGATCATTTCTCACGGGCGCAGTGGTTGGGAAACACTGCTCTGGTGTTGGTGTTGAGTGTTGAAGGGTGATGAAGACTCTTTGGGTCCAGTTGATCTTGTAAGCATTCCAGGATCCATGTGTGAGCCATTCAGTCATAGGCTTTCTTGTAGCCAGTCCAGGTGGTGCACAGGTTGGTCAATCACATGTTGCAGACAGTGACTGCTCTATCTACCAGTAGCTGGTATTTTGCCCCTCTGGTGTTTCTACCAATTCCTTTCTGGGGTCGAGTCATGTATTAAGCCATATGCCTGCTCATCTTAGCCCCTGTTATGATGCCTAACAGTAGATGGTTCATCTGTGCTGCCAGATGCTCATGGAATACAGATAGCTTTTTTAGCCAATATGTGTGACTCATGCTAAGGCCTGTTACTGTCCAACTCTTCATATTTGAGACTCTTTCTTGGATGTCTGCCACTGTGATGGCTACTGGAAACTGTTCAGGGAGGTTCCTGTGGTCAGCTCTTAGCTGCGCTAGCCACTGAGCATTGTTGTTATGTGCTGCGTCCTTGTCCCATATGCTCTTCCAGTACTGCTCTGTCTCCAGCCTTGGTGGGGCTGCTCTCAGTCTGGTATAAACAATGTTGTATAAAGTTTCTAAGAAAATTGTTTAGAAAGAAAATCTGCTCCCTTGCTGACCTGTTGGCAGATATTTTCTTCAATAACTGGTTCCATCAGATATAGAGTCCCTTGAGATGAATGGTGTTGTGAATTGGCACTGTATATAACCAGTGGGTGGCATGATGGCTGTGGCCATCGTTTATATACAGTCTATAGTAATCTTGCAATGCATGAAACTTTGGGTTTTGAAGATGATTGTAAGGTTATCTATCTGTCAGTGATGAATACGGCATTATCCAGCATCTGTCCTTGTGTGGATTTGACAGAAGATACCATTTAGGTTTCTCTTGTGTTCTCCCTGCGAGTTGAATTATAGTTAGTGGCCATTGTCAGTAAATATGTCCTTAATACCTTCTGGAATTAATTTCCTTCAACAAAAGCAGCATGTAGAGGATTTATTTCAATGCAGAACAAAATAATGTCCAGTAAAGTGATGAGGCTGGTGGGAACTAGAGGGGGTGCAGAGCTTTTGTCACTGTAAAGTGTGTGCTTTGCATTCCCTGGGTGTATATTCACCCAGGACCATTCATTACCCTCAGAGCTGTGCCGTGACGATGGCTGTCACCCACGATGACAAACCGATTGAGGAGTGGGAGAGTTTGGAAAGGGGTGAGTTAGTGTTCTCCTGGAAGACATGTAGACATCTTTTTCTAATAGATGGGAAGTCAGAGAGTATCTTGATAGAAAGAATAAGGCTGGGGTGGGGTGTTGCTTGTATAATGGTAACTCTTGCTTGTATGTTAACTTTAAGTTTCTCTAGGCTACATCCACATAGTTGCAGAAGCAATGTCTAGCTTGGTGTTCATGGACAGGCGCATGGATGAAAAGATTTACGTTCCCCTAAAGCTGCCTGCTATAGCCCATGGCCCTGCAGCTGATGTTCAGTTGTTAGCATGTGTGTCTTTGCCTAGGTGTGTGTGTGTGTCCACTTTGATGAATGCATGGAAACAGCAACTGAAACAGCTAAGATAAATATCCCATCCAGTCTCTTTTTCTCTGTGTGTCTTCCTCCCTTTGCAATTTCACCCTAATAGTTCCAGAAATTGACCTCTCATATATCCCAAAGGCATGTTATTACATTTCCCAGAGTCATATTTTATCGCGCTCCCTTACTTCTCCATCCCCATCCACCGCCAACACTTATACCCCATCTCACCAACAGCAACACGCCAATTAATGGGGTTGTTTACTCTGTGTTATAAGTTAATAAAGTTCAAGGTAATAACTTTCTCAGCCTGCTTGGCAGCAAAAGCAGAAGCACAAAGACTGAAGTGTAATCTTGTAGTTTATTCTGGAAGGCCGCCAGTACCAGCAGCACAAAGAGAAATCTGTAGCTGTGGACTAGCGTTAATTGAAAAGGATGTTTTCAAAGGTAGCATTCCAGTGATGTTATTTACATGGCAACCATTTTCAATACTCAGCCAGAATCTGAAGATAGACCTACATCATGCAGACACTCATTTTTATATATTCCTCCCTGAAAGGAAGTTAAAGAGTACAGGTACAGTTTATTAGACTGATTCCTCCAAGCCAAGCTAGTCTTAGAACCTGGCTATCACAGCATGTTCATTTTCAAATTTACAAGGTTGGAACGGGAAAACAGTCAGGTTTTTCATGTTGATTAAAAAAAAATATGTCCAGAATGTTTCTGTGGTTGACAACACATGGATGCCAAGAAGTAAACCGTTTTCAGAATTCTTCCAACACCAACCATCTGTTCAAAATTCCTTCTTATTATCAAATAGGGGAGGAATTCTGCCATGCTGTAATGTCTAGCTGACACATTTAAGTATATAAAGTCAACATTTTCAGGGCAATTTTTTTACTGTGGAAAACTGCATTGTTAGGCATTTATATGTGACCACTTCTATCTGGTATAAGACCCAGTGTTCCGGTGACCAATAACAGAAAATCCACTTCAATGTTCTGTTTTTCATGTGTACACAATATATAACATGCCAGTTTGTGAGTTTTAGGGGTGCTGGAATTTTTATTTCGCTACCTTTGGAAATTAATGGCTTCTTGTTTCCCTGTTTCCAAGCTAAGCTAAGCTAATAAACCTAACATGTAGCCTACATACACAGAGATGGTTTCAGTCTTCCTATTTTACCTTTTTCAAGAAAGCAAATAAGAATACTTCCTAAAATGCCTAAAGATGTAAAAGAAAGTCATTAGAAACCAATGCATACAAAGAGTTTTGAAAATAACAATTGCAAAGCACCAAGTGCGTTTCCAGCCAGACTGCTTTGAAAGTGACTATTACTCAAAAGAAAAAAAAGTCGCGCCGGGGGGGGGGGGGGGGGGGGACCTCAATCAACGCAATGATGTAACGCCACCATTTTGAAATGTTCACTTTATGAAGAAGAGAAAGCGCTTTCACGTGCTGCTTGGCATGGCTCCCACTACCTGAAACATTAAGTCACTGCAATACAGACACAAAGAGATCACAAATCAACAAGAGGAAAAAAAGTCTCTGTGGTTGCTTTTTGAACCCTGCAAGACAGCTCAGAGAGAAACTTTACTTTCTTTTCTCTCTTTTTTTTAACCCATTTAAACAGGGGAACAGAGGCGCTCTTCAGGAGGAGCCCCTTCACGAACGCCACGGCGCTACGAACGGAAAGTCTAATAATTCAGACTGGAGCCTGCTAGCCTCCGTCCAGTCTTTAACCAGCTCACTGCTCTGATGGATAGCGTGCTTAAACGCAGTAATAAGCTGGCTGTGCATGTGTATGCACGTGTGTGTGACTCCAGTGTAGTATTCGTCTATACACTAAACGTGTATACATGAATGTGTGTTTCTTTGCGACCATTTTTCTTCTTCTTAAGGTCACTATAGAGACAGAGGTCTCCCGCTCTTTCTTGCATGAGCACACTGATGGTTCGGACTCCTCTGGTAGATTTTTCAGGAGGGAGTTGAGGAAACAAAGTCCGGCGTCAGTTAAAAATAAATTATACATTCATTTGAATCTCCTTCTAGGGTGCGGTTTTCTTCTGTCCCACCCAACAAGTCAAGAAACCTTGGAAGAGAACTTTGAAGGGACTCGGCATATGACAGGTCAAATGCTGTTGTTAAGAAAAAAAAACGCAAACTATCAAACAAAACACAAACAAACAAAAGCAAAGATACACACACACACACACACACACACACACACACACACACACATATAAAAGAAGAGGAAAGAAAAAAGACCGTCCTGCACTTGCCAAACTACCGACGGATTTATAACAAGATGACTGGTGACTGCGATTTGTGGCAGGCATTTTTACATATACGTTCGTATAACCACCAGACTACAGACTACAAAAAGCTCAGTGGAGCTGTGCCTGGTGTGAAGTGTTACGCAGCAGAAAAGGGTCATTTTAACAAAGTCACAGTTCAATTAGCTGCATTTGTTTGATGCTTTGAGATGAACCTGATTTGAAGGCTGCAGTCATTTATATATTGTTGGGTGATTTCTTAAAAAAAAAAAACCATAAATAAAAAACTTGCTAGTACATAAAGAAGACACAAAAGAAAATTAATTTAGGGTGCAGACAAAAATAACTGAACTCTTTTACGCTCCGCCCATCTTCTCATTGTGTTTCACGTTGTACACTTAGCTGGCAAAGCTCGAAGCCACTGTGGAATTCACATGAGCCTACGTGGGACGATTTATACACGCTGCAAGAAGGCAGAGTTCACGTCCTGACTGTCCAGCTCTGATGTGAGTCTAGCAAAGTATAGCCAGACCCGCTGCAGAGGCCTCTGCTCCACAGATGCCGGCGGCTCGGAGCTCTGCGGCTGGGTCACTGACCTTTCATGATTTTTTAAAAAGAAATCAGGCAATGCTATGTTCAACAATCTGGTTTCTTTTTGTCTTCTTCTACCCATTTATAAGCGTACAACGACAAAAAACGGAAGATGCGCGTGGGGGGCAATAAAATGGGCAATGCGTAATGCGTAAAGGCGAAGGATTAGGAGCAGAAAGGTCCAAAGATATTATCACAATCTATCTCAAAGAAGATTTGGTCTTTTTGAAACAGGACAGTAATGCGTATGTCTATGAGATCTGGATGTAACACAAACAAAACACATTCCGTGATTTCTGTCGGGTTGATAGATTTACGGACGAAGAGGATAAAAAGTGCCAAATAGGCCAGAAGTTTTCCAATTGTTAGTCTTAATAATCTTGCTTCCTGAGTTGACTTCGAAGCTTTTTGGACTCCCCGCCCTCCCCGCGCGGGCTCCAAACCTTTTTACTTGCATATAATACATACGCATCATTTGCGCAAAGCTGTGACAAGCGTTTGCCAGACCGTCAACACTATCGTGAGCACTATGAGTCACTTTGATGGTCTCTTTTACGGCAATACCAGGGTCATCTTTAAACCAAGAAATGCAACACAACATTATAATACAGATTGTTGCTCGTAACATTTTTAGCTAATTTAACAGCTTTAATAAAATCGTATGCATCACTTGCTGGTCACCGACATATGTTTTTAAAGAATTGTTAAAGTTTTAAAAAGTGTCCTCACAGAATCCATTAAAAAATGTTACTACAGGCGCCAGCTGCAAATACAAGGATGACATGAGCAAAAAAAAACAAAAACAAAAAACACATAGTAAATTTAGAGAGCAGACGGTGGGGGCACTTCGGCCTCTCCAGTTCTTTGTTCTAGTTTTATGGCGGCATTAAAAGCATTTACAATCTCCCTCCCTCCACTTGTTCTCTCCCACTATCACGCGTTATTTCCTGCTTTAATAACTTACTTTGATCAAGGCCGTCTTTGTCCTCATTCCCTTCACAAATGTCCTTATTTTCTTCGAACCCTGCTCCCGGGATGGCGGCCGAATGGTGGCTAAGCTCGCGCGCTGCCGTGGACGTTGACTCCAAGATGTATGTGGTGGGCTCGTGCTGATGCTGTCCGATGATTTTGGATGAGATCTCCCCACCGAGATGGCCAAGCTGAGGCTCCAGCTTGACCTGACCCGTTTGGCCCTGTATCGGACCAGACTCAGAGCTCCGCGGCGCACAGTCCAGCCATGAACGTATGTACCGTGTGTCCGCGGCGGGCACGTGCTGCGCGGGGATGTAGGGATGGTAGACAGCTGGGAGGCCACTGGCACCGTGGTGTGGATTAAATGGGCTCCAGGTTGACGAGAAGACTGGAGGCTTGGGCTGGAAACTGCAAGACGGATAGGAATCAGGATGGGGATGCTCCGTGTGCGCAGCAGCGCCACCCGGCAGCCTCCCACTCGCGGCCGCAGCGGGGCTCGAGCCGGAATATTGGGCGCTAGGAAAGCGAGTCGGGGATGAGAGTTCATCGCTCTCGTGACTTATGATGGAGTCCACGTAATAGTTGCTCAAAGTCCCAGAAATGGACATTCTCGGACATTATCTGTGAAGCGCCTCGAGTTCACTAAATAGAAAACAAGACTAGAGACATTACGAGATTTCCTTCCTTTCCCTCTCTCTCTTTTTCTTCTTCAATTCTGTCCTTTGCTAGGTTGCCCCCTCCCTTTCTCACTTCGTCTCTCTGCCTCGCTATCCCTCCCCTAGTCCCTTTCTTTCGAAACAAAGTGCTACAGCCCTACAGCCTAGCACTGTGCACGGGGGTTTGTCAAGTCTGTGAGCGAGGCGCAAAGTGATTGGCCGGTTTTTTTCTTCTAACCTGAAAAAAAGCGTCAATGAAGCGTAAATCACGCATGCACAAGCCCCCACCCCCCTACCCCCAGATAGATGTTTATATGCAATATGCAAAATGAAGGCTATTTCCGAGTATTTTGTCAGTTTATCTACTGCTGCTGTCGATCTAGAATTATATAAAACCGTTAAATTATGTTATGTCTGGACTGTATGTATGAAATGTAAAGCAGAGACAATGGCTAACAAATAAGTAGTAACACTTTTAATTTATGCATTCAAGATGTGAAGTGAGAAAAACAACGACATTCGCTCTTGTTAAATCAATTCCTGGATCGGGGAGTGTGCTTTTAAAATACCAGTGGTATAAGTGCCAATAGTCCTCCACTTAAGGAGAGTTAACACAGATATTTTCCATCCAAGACAAGATAGGCGGTAAAATTCACACCTATGTGTGTTTTTCATCGTTTACTTGACTCCTGGATCTACTTGGCAGCTTTTCTGAGAGTTCTAGAGCGTTTTTTTATTGACAGATTAACAGCCAGTTGTGTTAACGAGCGCCATTAAATCGGGTCCTGCGTGGTTAGGTCGCTTGTCTTTATAGAGCAAACTACTTCAACTACTTTTTTGAGTCTGTTTAATACCATAATAAAATCCTACATCGGGCCGGCTGCTTTGGTTTTTATTGAGTTGATATATGGCCTGTGGTGGTGCGGATTGTAAACGCAACTGGGGCTGTTGAATCTTTCTTGCTACTCCGGTACAGGGTACTTTTCACTCAGCGGTCAGCCTGCTATGAGTAAACATAGCTCGGTCCGGAGCTCAATAGGGGCACCGAGAAGTGAAGCTGGAACGGACTTTTATATCATGAAACCGGCGGTGACCTCTTTGGCTGAATTATTTGGGATAAAATTCGCCCGTGTGCTGGAAACGAGGAAGCTTAAGAGCAGCAGCGGACTGCGCTGATCGGGAGTCCAAACATTTGACTTGCAGCTGACCTGCAAAGTCACCGGGCTTGTAAGTCTTTACATTTATTTATAATTACAGACGTGGAGTCTTTGACTCTTTCAGGAAGTCATTCTAGTACTCAAGGGTATAAATCCGAACTCTGCATTGCGTATGCAGCTAACACAGTTATTTACGACAATTAAATATGAGGTTGCTTGTTATTAAAGCTGTTATTTACAAGGTGAACGGTGGACTATAGCGCAGCTTTCATATATGCTGAGGAGAAATGATGACTTGTACAGGAGTCAGAGCGATGGCTGGTGAACGTTCATTTCAGGAGCAGAAATGCAAATACAAACCCAACAAACCTTCAAACATGAGTGGTGACTCTGGCGCACAGTTTGGCATTTGAGCTTGAATTCATCACATTCCTCTGAGCTTTTGTGTTAAAGCACTCATTTACAGCTTCTTTTGAAAATCAAAAACAGAAGTAAAAAAATATAAACTGTACTAAAAAATCTAGCTGTTCATGCGCAATCAAATAGGTTCGAGATAAAGTTACTGTGACCCAGATCGGTTTTGTCCACTACAAGAACAAGTAATGAGTTGCGTTGTGACGCAGTGTAGCACACTGCCACATAAGTGCCAATTAACCTGCCACTTCAAATTGTTAAGCAATATTTAGCATTATTTTCGATGTGTTTAGAGTACAAACATACATACTGTTTTGCAGTCATAAATGCTAGGGATATTTTTCTCTTCAGACCACAGGCTGTGGGAATTTTAATTGTCGCTGGGCCTCCGCCCTGCACGGCGTTCTGCCAACTCGAGAACTTAATTGGAGACAGTGGTGCTGAAAAGGCTAAAAGAATTTATCTGCAAACCACCTTAAATTTCAACATCTTCGTAGCTATGACTGAAGAGAGTTTGGGGAAATAACCTTCATAGACACACAAACAAAATCTAACACTGTCATGCTCGTTTTCCTATCATTGCCCATATTCATTTAAACGTTCTCTTCAAATATCCTGTAGGGAAATTATTTCCCCATCTGACATGGCACAGATAGGGGAAGAAGCATGAAACAACTGGAAAGATACTGATGACCAAAAAACATAATTTGACTGCCAAAAGTGAGCATAATGAAGTATATGTGCAGAAGGCAGTCTCGTCTGTTCAACCTTTATGTGTTTTTATCTTCGTTTTAGTCAATGTACCGAGTTTACATGGGAACTTCACAGAAAACAAAGTTCTTCCGATGATTCTGCTTAAAGCTGAAGCTGTAACCAAACAAGCTTCCCCCCAACCCGTTTTTAGAGGGGAGGAGGGGGCGGGGGGCGTTACAAGCAACCAGTAAAGACATTTACATTGCACGGAATCCATTTACAACATCTCCTATTTTCTGACATTTACTTTAATATTTAAATATTATATTAATATCGATCGCAGCAGTCATTTAGTGGGAATGAAGCCAGCTGAGTCAATTAAAAAATAAAGTGTAAGAAAGCAATTTAAACGCATGATGGAGACGAGTTCACTTCGTGTGTTTCTGTATTTTCAGATTTTGAAATTGCATAGAAAATGATCGCAGCTTGTCGGATATACTAAAGTGAATATTTTTAAGTAAACCTGGTTTGCTTTTCCCACAGCGAAAGCTCCACCATCACATTGTAATCAATTAAAAATTATATCTAAAGTTAGAAGGATTTTAACCGTTCATCATCATAAAGTTAAAATTAAATAAATGTAGCCGATAAGGTAAGACTCATTCAAAATGGCCTGAACTTAAAAATGTTCTAAATTATTTTGTGACAAAACAAAAAGAAAAAAAAATATATGCAGATGTAGCCTTAACACAGTTAAAATGTCATTATGCAGACATTTAATATGTGAGAAAAGCAGTTCAAATCATCGGTTTGGAGACATTTTTTCTTTTCTTTCTTTTAAAGGTAAAGATTATTTTTAAATTGCTTCTCAGTTTTTTTATTCTTTATTATTTTTTACCTAGATAAAAGATATTCAATAGCCCTTTGATTTGAAAACAAAACAAACAAAAAGAAATCCAGATCAACTAGTCCCCGTGATATTTGTATTTAATTTAATATGAAATCAGTCGATTAGTGAAATCATGGGCGTAGGTTTCATTGGGGGGAAGAAATAAAGGATTCTCAACATTCTGTCTCAGGAACCTTTAATATTTAGATATTTAGTTTCCCCACATACAGGCGATTTTTTTTTTCATCTGCTATTTTTTCTATACGGCATTATCCTCTGAAATAGAGTGAAGGTCTCAGGTATTCTCCTTTGCATTAAATGAAATATAATAACGTTTTTTCATGGAATATACATAATGAGTTAACACACATACAGGCATCGTTTCCTCTTTTGTCTGTCGTTTTGTTTGCCCGGCTTTGTAACAGTTCTTTCTGATATCAGACTGCATTTTGTATTTTGTTTGTAGACGTGACCTGTTTAAATAGGCATGCATCACGTGGTCACATTAATATTATAATGTAATATAATATGTTTTTAAGTTATTTCTACAAATCAAGAACAACTCAAATATTATGAAGGCTGAGTAAAAACAACAAGGGAACAACAGACTGTTTCAATGTTAATTCTGAAATTAAAAGAAAAAAAATCCCAAATGTGATAACAGATACTGCAAAAACAAAACTATCAGATTAACACTGATACATGCTTCTGGTAAAAAATAACTGCCATGTAATAAATTCATATCTTCAAATTAAATATACATTTGCAGTGGAGGTCAGCATTTAACACTTCAGTAATAGCTGTGTAATAATAAGTCTAAAAACTAAAATAATAATAAATAATAAAAACAAATCGTTAACACCTACTCGTGTGATTTACAATGGCTCATTTAGGCTTTATATTCTTACTAAAAGTTAACGGTTGTTACCTTACAATAAAACCTGCTGAGTATGATAACCTGTGTGATTGATGCGATCTATATATTTTAATAACGACCACGTGGCTGAACGTCGTAGATCATCATATTTCTAAGCTGAAAACCTTGAGGAGGATTTCAAAGGATTCAATACGTCTTATACCTAACCCCTCATTCACACAAGCATTTTTTCTATGCTTAAATCTTTCTATCTAATTTTCACACACATTCACACTGATAGATGCGTCGGACCAACTTGGAGTTAGTATCTTGCCCATGTTTGGCATACAAAATGAAGCAACCAGGGATCAAACCAACAACCCTCCGATTACTAGATGACCGCTCGTCCTCCTAAGCTACAGCCACAATGAAGTCAGTATTAATCATTAGTTAACCAGCAGGAAAAAAGCAGAAACGTATCGTGATGCTGGACGGGCTCACAGCGACAAGTAATGTCTGGAGACACCTTACCTACCGTACAGCTGCTGATGATACATTTTGTATCATTTGGCTTAAATAGGGATAAAAGCCATCAGCTTTATTAAGAAGTCCACGAAATCTTTCACGTTCAGGCACTTCGGTGCTCTATGTAGGGATGATAGTCGTGCTGCGGATGTAATTACAGTATCTTAAAAATCTGCAAGAGACCAACATTATTTGTTTGGGTCTGTTAAGGGGGGTGCACAGTATAAAAAGCAGGGATTTTATTTATTTATTTATTTATTTGCCTGGCTTAGTAATTCATGATTTGGTACCATCAACCACATTGTTTTTCATTACCTACAACCATTCTTCTAGTGAGAATAGAGATTTATAGAGCCAACTTAAATTCAAGCTCTTGCTAACATTTGTTCTACCATACATGGCCTCAGAGGACATTTTTACCAGCAGTATTGAAATCCTAGACAATGTTTGAACATGAATATCTCAAAAACTATTAAAGTGTAAATTTTTCAATGGTTTCTCTCACCAGAAAATTAAATTAGGATCTGTAATTTGTGAGTATTGGCTAGTTAAAATGTGAAAATAAATGACTAAATAAAACCACCCTGTAAAGTCGCATATTTTAGCATGCACTAATAAAATTACATGAAATCACATTGCAGAAAACAGCTAGTGACAATTTCTGAATAGTATCTAGTTGTTTTACACAATAATGCAAAGGAAAACATGTAAAATGCTTTTTACCATGAATTTCTTAGTCAAAATTATAAAGAAAATGCTATTTTCATTCATGGACAGAGCAAATATAACAAGTTTTACCAAAAAACTAATATCAGTAGATAGTCTAAGCCGAATAGAACAAAATTTTGGAGTTTCCAAATAGCACTTTATTTATAACTGAAAAAAAAAAAATTTTTTTTTGAATATATGCATATTTTTTCCATTTTTCAACACTCACTATGTAGGCATGCACATTCCCCTGGAGATGTCTTATGAGTCACATTAAGTTTAAAAAGGTATATATATGTCTCTGCATGTCCTCCTTCATTGCATCCAGGAATTCCTTCCTCTTTTCTAGCAGCTCCATATTGATTGCACACATCCAAACCATCTCAAACTCACCTCTCAAAATTTGTCTCTAAACTGCTCAGACTGATCTGTTCATCTGACATACTCATGATTAGTTTCTTCTGTCCATCCTGGTCACTCCCAATGAAAATGTTTCATTTCAAATACTACCACCTCAGCCTTCTGTCTTTTGTTAGTGCTACCATATCCATACCATACATCATAGCAGGACCTTCCGTTTCACTCTTGCTGCTATCTTTCTGTCACAAATCTCCCCTGAAACCCGTCTCCACCAACTTGCCTACACTTTTCCCCCTCTCTTATGCACTATCCATTGCTTTGGATGGTTAAATATAGGTATTTAAACTCATCTACCTTCACTACCTGTACTTCTTGGTCTCACTTCTCCGTCTGTCTCCCTCTGATGCACGTGCACACACACACACACACACACACACACACACACACACACACACACACACACACACACACACACACACACACACACACACCTTGCTTCTACTGACTTTCACTCTTATTGTCTTGTGATTACAATGTCATCTGCAAAAATCAGAGTCCACAGACTGAGCTCATCAGTCAACCTGTACATCACCATGACAAACAGAAAGGGACTGAGATCCAGTCCCTGATGTAATTCCATCCCCACCTTGAACACATCTGTCACTCCTACAACACGACTGTCTCGCTGCCCTTATACATATTCTACATAATCTTCACATACTTCTCTGCCACTCCTCATGCAGTATCACAATTCTACTCTTGGCCTATCACATGCTTTCTCTAGATCCACAAAGATACAGGGCAACTCCTTCTGACCTTCTTCATACTCTCCTACAAAGCAAACATTGCATAGTGGTCTTTCTCTGCTTGGAAAAAATAAATAAATTATTGAATATGTGCATCCAACCTACTGCTGCTCATGGATCGGCTCCTGAATCTAGCTTGAACAACTCCTTGCCACAGCTTCATAATACGGCTCATCAACTTTATTACATTTCTCCAAGCCAACTCCAAGGCTAGATGAAATTTCTGTGGCCTTTCCACAGGTATTTGCACTCTTCATTCTCTTCATAGCTGCCCTCACTTCCTCCTCACTAATCCTCTGCTCTTTCTGATTAAATACTGTCCTCTATTTGTCGTCTCTCTCTCATTTTCTACATTCATCACATCCTCAAAGAACTCTGTCCATTTTCTCAGCACGCTCTCTTCATTCATTAGTATATTTCCATCTCTATCCTAAATCACTCTAACCTGCTGCACATCCTTTCCAGCCCACTCTCTGTCTAGTTAATCTATAGATTCTCTATAGATTCTCTATATTCTCCTTCTTTAGTATCCAGCCTCACATACAAATCACTATAATAGCTTTCCTTTGCCACCCATTGCTTTGCTTTATGCCTTGCCTCTGAGTACTCTTGTCTACTTTCTTTATCTCCTTGATTGTCCCATTTTTTCTTTGTTCTTCCTTTGAGTATTTTCCTGTACTTTCTCATTTCACCACCAAGTCTCCTTGTTCTCTTTCCTGTATCCAGAAGGCACACCAAATACCTTCTTGGCAGTTTCCCAGTCATGTAGTAAGTCTTCCCTACCACCGAGAGCCTGTCTCAACTCCTCCCTGAACTCTGTGCAACATTTTTCCTTCTTCTGCTTCCACCACTTAATCCTTGCCTTTGCCTTCACACACTTCCTTTTTTTCATTTCCAAAGTCATCCTACAGATCCCCATCCAATGCTGCCTAGCTGCTCTCATGGTTTTGGGTTTTGGACTCAGTTTGTGGACTTTTTAATTCTTCTTTATCATTTAATTCTCCATTTGGTTCTTAGTTTGCTTATTATTGGTTGACACTTGCCTACGTATCTTGAGTCTTAAATTCTTTGGCTCACTTAGTATTCTGCTTAGGGTTATTTGGTTTAGTCTCTTCCTATTTTTCTTTGGCTTTCCATCTTTGTATCAAGTTTGCATGTAGTCATTGTCTCTGTGTTTAGTTACATCCTGTTTTATTTTGTTAATCTCTTACCTCATTTCTGTTGTATTTAGTTTTGCTTCCCCTATTTTGTTACTCTGATTAGTTTAAACAGTTTCACCATTTTGTGCCAGCTGTGTTGCTTTTGCCTCCCTGATTAGCCTCCCAGCTATCTGAAGCCTTTGTTAGTGTGTTCTTGTTCTGTTATTCTGACTGGCTGCTGATCTGTTTCTGCATGTTTTCCCTGTTGATTTTCTCCATGTTACTACTTTGCTTATTGGGCTCTGTTTTTTTCCAGAAGTCTCAGCCTTAGTTAAAATTATATTTTTGTTTGATAAATATATCTGAAGTTCTGCACATGGGTCCACATTCTCCTTAATTCCTTATAGCTACATTTGCCCCTGCAACCACTGTCTCATATCTTTTTCAGATTGCACTTTCTGCATAAAATGTGGTCCACTCTCATGCATCATGCTTCGTTTCTCTCTTCTTGAAGTATGTATTGACAACTATTTCCATCATTTTCTCAAAATCCACTTTTTCGTTTTTTATTTTACTTTTTTTTGTGGTAGAACATAATCACCAAATGGGATGATGGGGGAGTCCATTACACTACAGTGACACCACATAAAGAAGGCTAGTACGATCATTTTATTCTATAGGCTGCTTATTTAGGGGGACAGGAAAAAGTTGTTGTTTTTTTCTATGTTTGTTTTTTTGTCTTTTAACAGCACACAATAAACAGCAGCTACAACTAGTGCTGGGAATTGCTTGGTTTACACCTCTGGTGGCATGCAGCTGGTGTGACTCAGACAGCCCAACAACTTGAAACAACTACATCTCACAGTTCCTGTTTGAGTCCAGCAGCTTTATGGATGACAACAGCAGTGGCCACCAAAATTGAAGATAAAAGAACTCCAGTTTATTCTGGAATCCCAACACAAATGAGTTTGAAATGACACTCAAATGTTGATAAAACTCAGCGAAGCCAATGTCTATTTAAAAAAAAAATACTATACAAACTTCTCTGAAGCTTAGGCAGAGGGGAACATTTTAGGGCCACTAGGACATGGGGCTTGCAATCCAAGATCGAAAACCCTGGACAGTAAATTGTGACAACTAGTGAACAAGGTAAGCTCTTCAGACTACACAATTTGTACTGATGCAATCACAGAGGGAATCGTTTTTCCTCCTGGGATCAAAGTAGAGGATGGTTGTTATGTGAACATAAAAAAACAAATAATAATACATAAATGATAAATAAATTAAATACAATTAAAATAATTTAATAATTTAAATAATTAATTATAAACAAATTATTTAAAAAAAAACTACACTGTAGAGCCACTTACGCTTGCCTTTCTTTAGTGTGTAGGTCAAGCTGTAAAACTATCTTGTGCAAGACATTCTGCTTTTCCCTGGACTGAAATGTGCCAAAAATAAAAATTAGTTTTACTTTTGTGCTTCATATCAGCCTAAACTGTCGGCTCACTTGAGTCTGTGTGCCTCTTGAGTCTGCTCCACTCAAACAAAGTTCATATTACAATATTATAATACCAGAAGAACTGATGGTCACACCAGTAACAATAAAAAAAAAATGCAAGAAGAAAATGTTCTTTAATGTCTCGCTATGTTTACTTGCAATATCCAGTGTGTCAAGTTTATAGACATCTGTTCTGGGCAAGCATGCAACATGCGACAGCATGCTTTTGTGTGACTGTGTTCAGAATGTAAATCCATGTTAATTGGCAGTATTTTAGCTGTCACGCGAGTATAATAACCCGCTTAGCATTTTTTTGTGATAGGTTCAAGCCTTACAGTATTGCCTTTCTCTGCTTTTGATCAAATCATTGGATTGCGTGTGGTTAAATCCAGCAGCAGGAGGTCAGCCTGCTGCTATAAATCATATCTAACAAGTAAAATCCATTCAGCACCAGGTTGCTGCTTGGCTAAATGAATATCCAGCTGTGACTCTGATATGAAAAGAAGTTTGGAATCATGTCTAGGGATGGTTTTGTAGACTAGAATGCCTGTAAAAAAATACATACACGGACAAAAAGTTTCAGTTCAGTCTCAGAAAATCTGACGTGAGGGTATTAAAAGAGAATACAACAGACAGGAAGGATAACAAAGCAGACATTCCATAGGGTATAAACCTTCCTTTTGGGTGTCTTTTGTTGACCACCAATAGACAATAAAAGGCAATTCGGCCACCATAAGACAGTACCGTAATATACACAACGTGTACAGCTGCTGCCTCCACTTTCTCTAGCCACAAATAAACAAGATGGCCAATTACCCCTTGGTAAAACTTAAAAGGTGGGAAAGGGAGAGAAGAAAAGGAAAGAGATACACAGATGAGCAGGGAGGGAGACAGAGCAGATATGAAGCTTGAGACGATGTGGTGGGACACAAATGTTGCTGTCTCAACATGGCGCCTGCAGACGTGCAGCGCGGGAACTGTCCTTGCTGCCTCCTTTAGTAAGCTCTTGTTTATTTCCTTCTGTTTCTCCACCCTTCTTACCCTGTACTCCATGTTTTGCCATATTTTCCCAGTGAGTAGTTTCCTTTCCTCAGTGTCTTTTCTTTTCCTCCTCTCCTCTCCTAAAAAACGGATGGGCGCTGGTTGTTGGAACAGCATGTGTTTCTGATTAAAGCTCCACACTGGAGTCTTGTGGATTGCTTCTCATGCAAAATAATGTGACCCAGGGTGTCAGATTTAGCCTGTAATGAAACAGGGTGATCTTTATGTTGAGGAAAGCACATCCACTTTTGACTCCCACTATTCTATTATGGTTTAACATGTTCCAGTCTCCAGCAATTTTTTATTATAATAATAAACATAATTTATAATAATAAAATAAAAAAAATAATCCCAACTGGGTAAGCAGATTGGATATTTACTGTAAAGTAATATTTTATACTTGACCTTACTTTCTACCATCTGTCTTAAACCCTTAACCCAGATAAGTCAGGAAAAAGGACAATATTTATTTAGCATCTACAAAGAGACCACTACATTAGTGAAGCTCTATATGTGCCAGTTATAGTGATAATCCTACTTGAGCATGATGTCATCCTGAAGTTGTTGTCTTATGAAAGACTTAAATACAGTCCTTGTGGAACAAACCAAGTTGCTGACAATAAATTTTTACCGTTACCAGTAATACTGGTGATGATATCATTAGTCTTAATGCTAGGTTGATCCCTACTTCAACTGTAATAATTTAATGCATAAAAAACCAAATAAATGAATAAACAAAACAAAAAAAAACACCAAAACAAAAAATACAATTAATGTTAACTATTTGTTACATTTTTGCCTAATGTAACAAACTGCAAATCTTGTTTTGTTATCTTTATAAACATTACATATGTACTCAGAGTAGTTAACACAAAAACGTCTTGTACAATTACTGCCAAGCTGTGCTCTGATTGTAGATGATGTGTGTTATAGGTAAATACGGTGATCACCACTCACGCTCAGCCACTCGGGTGCTTAATAATAGTTACCAAAATTAGTTAAAAGTCTTGTCTTAAAACACGTTCTCTTTTCTTCAACAAAATTTGAAGTTATGATGTCAAACGGTGTTTTAAGATGCTTAGTGAATAACCTCCTCAAGTCTCTATTTTATTGCATTTTATTAAAATGCATTTTAAAATTACATTTCAATACAGCTCCCAACAGAGATCAGAAGAATTAATTAATTCAGTTAATCTACAATACAGAGAAAACAGCAACAATCAAACGCCAGCCATCTGTCTACCAACAGTTTCGAAACACTTCCACAATATGCTGAAACAGATTCCAGACGCACTTTTCTGTATGTATGTATGTATGTATATGTGTGTACACTGTAAAATCTAATTAGTTCCCAGAACTTTAAAAAACTATGCAAACACGTTCCCTCAAAAAAACCAAACAAAGTAAAGCCTACTTAACTACGTTAGGACAACTTATTCATTGCAAGTATACAGTACTAAGAATAACTTGATGTTTCTGACTGCGCAATACAAATTGTTTACCCACTGACAAACATTTAAAGTTCTACTAAATCAAAAACAATTTGTGGTAACTTATTATCTAAAAAAAAATCACATTATGTTTTATCATCCTTGAAATTTCTAGTACAGCACATATTAATATAACACTGAATGCAAGAATAATTATAAAACGATTTTCAAATGCAAAAAAGCATATCAGTCAACATACTGGACACAGTTCTGCTCAACAACAAACAATTATATTGCCTTCATTGTTTCGTTGTAAGATTATTAACAAAGTCTCAGATTTAATTATTCTGAAACTAAGTTTAAGCTTCCCATAACTTTGTATTGCAAGTTACATTACTTATATAATCAAAATAAAATGTATTTATTGTTCAGCCACAAATGCAGTCTCTAGCTCAAACAACACAATTGTTTTGCATTCAAACACAGAAGCTTGGTATGTTGTACTATTTTAAGGATGGCTTGTTTCCAGTCCTGGGATTACTGCATTAATGACGGTCTTGGATTTAGGTGATCCAAACGCAAGCACCTGAAGAAAGTCTTCAACATTGTCGCGTTCCCTTAAGTACAGTGGCAGTGGATGTGAGTTGGAGATGCAATGACTATTTTCACTGATCACACCATCTGTGATGGAGGACTCATCTCTCCTGGTATCCTGCAAGCAAACAGTCATTCTTTAGAACACGAACTTATTTGCTTTCTTAAAACATTTTTTTTCTGCATTTGCTATACAACAGACCTCAAGTTAGACAATCTCAGGCTCCCTTACCACTGGAGAGATGACATTCAATGCCCCGCTTGTCAGTCTGGATAGCTGTGACCGCCACCTGACACACAACAATGTCACGAAAGCATATTTTTTTAAAAGGGCTATGCAAACATGGTCAATAACTTTTAATTCTGATGATCTGCAGAATAATTTGGGCACGAAACAAATTTCACTGTTCAGAAACTTGAAGACTTCACTATATAGAGTGCAGACAGTGTGGACCCTCTAAACTAAGTTTGTGGGATATGATCTTTCAAGAAATGCAGGCCAAACTGTTGTTGTTTGTATTTGCCAAGCTCACTTTTCTATTTCAAACCAACAACAGTAAATTTAATCCAGAGACTTTTGGATAAGGTTTTTAAAGCTGCGGGGTAAATATTTAAGTAACATGAGCTGAGGCAGCAGCAGCATGCACACAGAGCACCGGTGATATGAAAGCTAGGCTAACACTGGCTAGCTAGCAAGTTCATAAACCTGGTGCTAATGTAGCTGAGATATAATATACTGAGTGAGTCACAGTGAACTTTCTCAAAACTGCATTGTATATATTTTATTTTTTATTATTTAAATGGAATTTTTGTAATACTAAGGTTCCACATGTCACTGTTGTAATGAGGCATTAATCAGTGGGACACTTTTTTTTTTTCTTCTCTTTGGCTCTTGATGGAGGCGGTCGCATCTTTCTCCCTCTCCCATATCTTTCCTGCTTAGCTCTCATGTCTTTGTGCTGTTGTGTCGATCTTTACTCCTGGAAGAGCCTCTCAGTCTTGTTCTCTAAACCTAAAGAGGAACTATGGATTTGATCAACTGGTCCCTGAACGCAATTGACACCCTGGTTTCCACGAGGAGCCTAGGCTCGGGAGAGCCTGAATGTCCTAGAGGGACGTTCCCTGCCGGATACACGATGGACGGGTGGCGGAACTGGAGCGTCGTGTGCCTGGCGGGACTGTCAATCGAGGATATTGAAGACGTCTACCTATTTGGAACTACGATAACGGGGTTCTTGCTGATCGGCGTTGGCCCAGCCCTGGCTTATCGGAGATTAAAGAAAGCGGTCAATGCTACTCAAAACCCCAAAAGGCTTGCCGCTATGATTGAAACGGTGGGAAGAGCCGTGAGTACTCAGACTGTGCTCATTGAACG